>CM042752.1:3213775-3228775 GCA_022496165.2 Catalaphyllia jardinei
GTAAGCTTTCCTCTTTAAGATAAACATGTTGTGAGTGAACATCACATAGTACAAAAAAGGCATGACGCCACACAGAAAAAATGGCCTCACACGGTGCATTTCAATGTACCACGTGATTGATTTGAAACAAACTCACAGCATTAAAAACGTTACTCTGGAAGGTGGCAAAAAATTTGTAGGTGTCGCGGTCTACTGGGAAGAGTTATAATGCTGTCTTGCGAAGAAAAACAGTTTTGCCCTACATGTGGCACACAAGAAAACAATCGACAGGTGTGCATGAGCTGACGACACACTCCAAGTGCCCTAAAACAGGACTACAAGGGGAAAATTTCAATTTGAAAAATGAGCCATATAAGCAATTTCCAACATTTCAGAATAAACAGTTCTGCCTTTCCTGTTAATAATACAAAGCTTATAACACATTTAACAAGTCTGAAAGTTTGTTGAAATTTTACTTGCACCCATTTGAACACCTGGGCAGAGGGTGCAAGGTTACCATGTATGATAAATCCTACAGAAAGCATGTACAAAGCGACTCCAACTCTGCAGGTTAAATGCTTTTGTGATAAAAAAAATAACTTTTGAAAATATATAAGATTTTTCTTGAGGCTTCATTACAATTGATTTCAAGAGACAGAAGGCAAAACTGTAAAATTGAATTACAAAATATAGTAGGAATGATAGATATAAAGTAAAAGTTTTATTTCTAAATTCAGAAGGCTTGTAAAAGAGATTTCACATTGAATAAATTCTCTAAAACGCCAGATACGTCCCACGAGTGTTCACTTGTCATGCGCCAAGAATTTTCGAATTACAAATTAATTATTCCACGTGACTCATAATGGGCGCCATGTTTGAATTTTCATGGCTGCCGCTGACCTTCCAAAAATAAATTAATGCATTTCTGTTCGGGTGTTTCATGCAATACGAAAAAATAAGACAGCAAAACCCATAGACAGGGGAAAATAAATCGTCCAAAACATGTTCCTACCTGCTCTTTGTCTAATTTGAGCTGATTAATGTCTCGATCTTTTTTCTGTAACTCTTCTTGTTGTTGCTGAATAAGCTCCAAATGTAGTAACAAAAGCTGACGTAAGTGTGTCACTTGAGCAAAGGCGTCCGTTTTATGATTGCTGCCGTCATTAGCGATTTCAGGCTCCGGCGACTTCGTTAATGGGATACTAACGCTCGGCTGAAGCTGCTCCTTCTGCATCTCGCTGTTCCCGTCCGTATTCTTTACAGCAGTTGAGGATTTTGATCGCAAAACGCGGGTAAACTGCCGTTCGGAGCGAGAGGTTCCAGCGCTGGCCGGAGACTTTATACAGGTATTTCCGATAAAAGGCGCATCGGATTTGAATTGGTTTTGATCCATGTTTCCACTGCAGGGTAAATCCGTCGTCATAACCATTTGGGAGATTTTCGTCCACGTTCTCTCGAACACGGCTCTAAAACTATTTCGTTTCATTTAGTACAAGAGCGGCCATCACGGCAGCTTGACTACAGTCCATGTGACATCAACATGGCGCACAGCATGCAAGTGAGGCTTTATTCTCTCATCGTGGATGACCATTTCCGGTGTTTGACCATCGATCAGCGGTGGAGCCTTCAGTTTTGAGGAAGATTGAAGTATCTCAACTCACGTAGCACAGATCTAAATCGGTTGAACCTAAGCCTGTAATGATTTCAAATACAGTAAGCTGACGCAAAAGCTTACGACAAATAACGACATTTAATTTCCAAAGAGAAGTGACTACTCTCACCGAGGGGTGGGGTACCAGAAAAAAATACGCAAGATGAGCCGGTAGCTTTAATACTAGAAATCTCGAAAATTAACAATTTTCACTTGATATTATAAGTTAGTCTGTACAGCATTTCCTTCAGATATTTGCCTTGTATATTGAATATTGGGTGACAATTTCCAATTATTCCGGAATTATTTATCACTTGTGAGCATGAATTTATTGAGAATGGAAAACTTTATCAGCACAGTTTTAAAAGAGCCATAACAAGAAATGCCTTGTACAAATACGGCTTTAAAATTTCGCTGTGTCTAAATGCCCGGAAGCCGGGCAAGGTCTTCTGAAATGGACTAAATGCCCGACAGTCAGAAATTTTCACAGTATTTCCACTGAAAATTCTTTCAAACTTCTTGATGGTATTTGATGTTTCTTTAAAAGTGCAGAGCGATTCCAAAAATTATATTCGCTTGCGAGATGACGAATAACCGAGCCTGTGCATACTATAAAATCGGCATGTGTTTGACACTTAGCAGACTTAGTAAATTTACGCTTACATTGGCAGTTAGAGTAAGAAATATTTAACGAATTGCCGCAGGAAGCTTATTTTGAACCTAATGAGAAGATGCGATGTCTGTTTGGAATAGCCAAGCGATTGGATTTGGATTTGTAGTGGACGAATTCTGCAAGCTTAAGCTTGTGCATACCATAAAATCTCAATTGTCTTTATCCGACTGCCGTTCACGTTCTCAAATAGACTAAATGCCCGGCAGTCAGATTTCGACTGAAATTCTCAATCAAACCTATTGAAAGTATTTGGTTTTTCTTTAGAAATGTTAAGCGATCCTAAAAATTATTTTGGTTATTGTGTATACCGTAAAAATCGCTCAGTTATCGACACAACCATTTGTGAGCTCGAGACTGCCGGTCACGGTCTCAAATAAGACTAAATGCCCGGCAGTCGGAAATTTTAACAGAATTTCCACTGAAAGATTTTTTCAAACTTCTTGATGGTATGAGAAATGTCGGGCGATTCTAAAAAGTATTCTGGTTTTACATTCGACGAATTTACCGAGCTTATGTAATTGTTTACTTTTTGACCGCCGGGCATTTAGTCTATTTAAGACCGCGACCGGCAGTCGGATAAGGGAAGGACAAAACATGGACCCCCTCCGTGGACCGGGTCCATGGACCGGGTCCATCAAAATATGGACTGGGTCCATGGACCCCCTTTCATGAACCGGGTCCATGGACCCCCTATTTTTACTACCCCTAAAATTACTGAAGTAAACAATAATGTAAAATAGAATATGAACTGTTTAGCACGAATTTTGAAGGCAAATGTGCTGTTAAACTTGTGCATGGAGTTACCGAAACTGGAGCCGTCACGCAATGTGTCAAAGGTCATCAAATCGTAGTTCAGGGATGCAACATAGTAAAATAATCCACAGCAAGATAGTGGCCTTGGTGTGTCTAACAACAACATCTTTTATTTAAACACGGTGCGTTTAAAAGCCAACATAGCTTATAGGGCCATTAAAAAATGCTAATCGGAGGTCTAATACTGCCCAAAAATATACATATTCGGGACCCCATTGCCATGACTCTTCACTATTCACTTCTTCTGAGGGCAAGAAACTGTCTGTAAATTTTCAGCTGTTCGCAAATATAATAATTTCAGCAACAGACAGCTATACATATAAATTATATCACTGGCGTAGAATGCACTTACAATCTTTGATTACTACTAGTGTTGGCGCTAGTAAAAATAGGGGGTCCACGGACCCGGTCCATCAAAGGGGGTTCATGGACCCGGTCCATCAAATTGGGTCCATGGACCCGGTTCATATTTTGCTGGACCCGGTCCATGGACCCGGTCCACGGAGGGGGTCCATGGACCGGGGGTCCATGTTTTGTACTTTCCCGTCGGATAAAGACCATTTTGAATTGGGATTTCCATAATAATTTTTCGAATCGCTTGGCTATTCCAAATAAACATCGCGTCTTCTCATTAGGTTCAAAAGAAGCTTTCTGTAGCAATTCGTTAAATATCTCTAACTGCCGATGTAAGCGTAAATTTTCTAAGTGTCAAGCCGATTTTATAGTATGCACAGGCTCGGTTATTCGTCATCTCGCAAACGAACATAATTTTTAGAACCGCACTACACTTCTAAAGAAACATCAAATACCATCAACAAGTTTGAAAGAATTTTTCAGTAGAAATTCTGTGAAAATTTCTGGCTGCCGGGCATTTAGTCCATTTAAGACCTTGCCCGGCCTTAGACACAGCGCTCAGCTCAGCCCGCGACACAGCGTCAATAAAATTTTTGACCGGATTTTACGTTCAAAACTACTGGTCAGCGGCAACATTCTAATAACAATTTTTTCCGAGCGCCGCCGATGCTCTGGGTAGCGCTAGAATTTCCGCTTTCTGTTCAGAGGGGAATTCGGTGACATTCTGGATTCGTTGGAGGTAAAGCAATAATCTTTAGTGCTTTCATTCTCAAGGGAGGAACTTGAGCAAGTTTGCTGTATTAAGCTACTGTAAAGGTTGTTTTGACACACAGCACAGCATTCGATCGTGCTCCTGCAGGTGCTGGGCTGCGATCGACCCACTTATAGCACAGCTGTGCGTGAACAGTTTCACGTAGAGAGAAAACGGTGCTGAAAAAAGTGGGAGAATTGCGATCCGGGTAACGTTTTTAATAGCCAGCAGTTCATAATGCAAGTGGCAATCAGGATATGTACTGGTGCGAATTGATTTCAGAGAAATCTTCAATTATTGATCGCATGATTTGTTCCAAACACCAAATTCTTGTTTATTTTGGAGGGCGGCCATTTATTTACGACTGTCTTTTCTGTGTATTTTCCTACTCCTTGATTTTGTGCCCTGGGGATTTTAAAAGCAAATTATCTAGTAGTTTTCATTGATCTATTTCTGAGTGGTTTATGGGAAACGACATAAATTCCGTTTTCCTCACAGATTTATAATTTATGGAATGTTTTAGAATGCACGTGTGTTAGTCACTAGGGACATCTATAAGTACTTGTGATTTATGCGTAAGGAGCGAGTTCGAATAGAGCAAGGTGGTTGTCAGAATCTTATTTCTAGTGCTCTTTTTCGGCTAACAATGGATTCGTGTTCAAGGCCTATTAAAACAGGGTATGTCCTTCAATGCTTCTAAATGTAAACATCTTAACCTCTCCAAAATGAAAAAGCCTACGACTTCATCGTATCAATTTGGCAATAATATCACTGCGAAGACACAGTGTGAAAAAGATCTGGGAGTTCTTGTTAACAGTAAATTATCCTGGCACGATCACATTATTATCAAAGTCAATACAGCTAATAAGGTTCCGCGTCTAATAAGAAGATCTCATTGCCGATGTTATTATAAAAAGCTGTATGTTCACCTCGTTAGACCACATCTTGATTACGCCTCTCACGTGTGGTCTCCTCATCAAGCTTATTTAAGCGATATGGTAGATAGAGGCTGTACAACGTCGGGCGACTAAGCTCATGGTCGAGAACAACATTTCTTATAGAGAACGTTTGAATAAGACTGTGTCTGATGTCACTATCTTCTTTTAGGCCTCCTAGATGCAGTCCAAAGCTTTTCTTGAGCAGCCGCTTTTTCCACCCCTAAAAGTGAAGCAAAGGTTGGAATCCCTCCCAAGACCGGGCTCGCTCTCGGCGGCGATAAAAATCATGAAATTCACGTCACAGTTATTTTTTTCCCAAAAGCTGCTTCGGCCATAAATAAGCGACGTTATCCAGTTCTCGCATCGCTGATTTCTAGTCGGGTTGGGATTTGCTTGACGGTTGGGTTTCTTTGCAGGGCTGCCTTGACCGTGCCTAGCCAGGCTGTTCAATAGTGCACTCAAACGGCAATTTACATCCTCGAAAAACTAGGAGGCCTAAAACACTACAAAAATCACAAGAAATGACAAAGAGACAACATCGGTGAGGTAAAAGGAAAACTTTATTGCAAATTTCATACATTTATAAGCAACAGGAATATTCTCCATACAAACTCTTATAATGAAGAATGATTAATTATTAACTTAACAACCGAACTCCCGGCCATATGGTGGATAAGGCCTGATGGTCGATCTCTTACATAATCATATCAGTTGTCGCACATAGCTTTTCTAAGCCGCACTCTTCAATATTAATATATGCTCAAATAGTGAGCTTAGGCTACCTGTGTTGATAGCAGTGATTCAATGTAATTCTTATTTAATTCCTAGTTAGTATTAAGTTTTAACATATAATATTTTACTATATTCGTTTTATAATACTGCCTGTCATTATGTAAATTTCCTTTTTTTTAATTCTTTTAATTTTTTTAATTTTTTTTTACATATATTGTTTCTGGTGGCCTTTATTATTAGAGAAGTTCATTCCTGTTGCTAGGTCTTCCAGCAGCTATTTAATAATTGTATGTTTGTATGTACATATATTTATTTGCTGTAAAACTATTAAAGTAAAGTAAACTAAAGAATGATCATTGCAGTATATACACAGCATAACTGAGATGAGATGATTTATTTAATCAGCATTTGTTTCTTTAAGGAGAATTTTTTTAATTATCATCATTTCCCAGCTTTTTCAAGTAAGAAAGATGGCAATACGATGTCGATATCATTTCATTTAGTTACAAACTTAAATGATTCCACTGCATATGTATACCCACCCTGTTTATCACACTTGTAACAAAGTTTCAGTTCCCTTGATATGTGCATGTTTGTAGAGGTGAAGTCTGGAAAAATAAATATTTTCTCACAGGAGATAAATTTTCTTGCTTTGGAAAAATACTCATTCATTATTTGTGAGTAGATTCTGACTATTTTACAATAATTATTTATGATACTTTTGCCATTAAATAAGCTCTAGATTTTCTGCAAATGTTATCATCATTCATCCTTATGCATGACTTTTGAAAAGCAAATATGTAGAAATATTAGTAATAATAATTCAGGACCGAGTGGAGTACCATTTAGGGAGTAATGGTGCAATTAATTTCAAAATAGGATGAGCGTGAAGCATGAGGCAGATTTGAAATTATGGGCACCATTACTCCCTAAATGGTAATCCACTTGGTCCAATTACAACTGAATTGTATTTATAACAAATGTTAGAATTAAAAATGTTTTAAAAGAACTGTGTTTGAGTGAAAACATCTGGAGCGCTTTTCATAAGTGTTAAAAACTGTGCAAAACATTGTAAAAGAATCCATTAAAACACACAATAATGTGGGGATCATATTAGTGTCCAGTTACAAATATCCAATTACAAAACGTTCAAATTCGATACCTGTAATTGGACACCCACATAATCTTGCGCTGATTATGTGACAAACAGCCACGTAGAAAGCCAATAGCGATAGAGAATTTTGTTATAGATATGATTACAGATATCATGTTACATTTGGTTTAATGCTTATGGCAGTATGACTTTCACATATTTTTTTTTAATGCAGGTGATTTGGCAACACTGTTCCTGGTGGAAACTTGGTACATTTTTTTATTTTACAAGATGTCTGAAATTGTGGATTGTATAGCTTATGTTGTTCGGAAATCATGTTGGAGCCTGGGCGTATTTGCACTGTTTGTTGCCAAACGGTTGGCAGATTTGTTTGGACTAATATTCAATGTCCTTGCCTGTCTCACCATCGTCCGATTACCATATATGTTACTTCAGTTTATGAACATGGACGCATGGTGGAAATGGCGTTGTGTTGGGTTTGTCCAGTTCATATTCTTTTTGATTGACATTCCATTCATTCTCATGGCCTTGTTTATGATCCTGTTTACTGCTGGTTTTATTCTCTTACCAGTCAACCGTGAAATTAGGGACAATGTCGACATTGAAGATATAACACGTGACAATCATGGAATCTATGGTTTAAAAGCATTTCAGCTCCATGCAATAATCGGAAAGAATTTTTTTCGCCTTGTCTGTGACATCCTCTGTGCACCATTGGCAGTAATTTGTTTCTTCTCATGGAGATGTTACATCTTTCTGAAGAAACTCAGGAAAAAGGATTACAAATGGCAAGATTTTGGCTGGAGAAAAATTTGTATTATACAGTTTTTACAGCTCCTGGTCGATATCCCTTGCATACTGACAGGTCTACTAGTTATGCTCACATGGCGTGCCCCATTTTTGGCCAAATCAGTGCAAGAGTTAAAGCGTGATGGTAAAAAATGGAATCGTTGGAGATTTGAAGTTTTTCCGGAGTTTATACTCATCTTTATCGACTTTGTTTGCCTGATTCTTTTCACTGTGACAATCATAACGTGGAGAGCACCCTTTTTGATCACCAAGCTTTATCATGCAGAGAAGACCCAATGGAACATCCGTAAAATAATTGCCGAGCAAGTGCTGTTGGTATTTATAGACATTCCCTGCATTCTCTGCGCCCTGATTGTGTTTTTTACCCTGTGGAGGGTTCCTAACTTCATCAGAAACTGGAAAAGTAATCAATGGGAAGCTAGAAAAAACTGTGTATGCCAGCTAGGCATGCTTTTACTTGACTTTGGCTGTTTCCTATTGACATTGGTAGTCATGGTAACCATTTGGAGGATCTATCCCTTAACTTGCGATGTCAGAAAGTATTGTTCAAGACCCAGAGAAGGACGATCTTGGAAAATTCGAAAGGCCATCTGTAAGAATGTGGCATTTTTGTTTGTGGATATACCAGCCGTTTTTCTTTGTTTTATTCTTCTTATAACAATTGTTCGCTTTCATAAGCTTGTGTCCAAGCTTTTCCAAGCCGGGAACGTTTTTATGGAGTTTGCTATTACAGTCTATTTTGAAACTGCCATGTTAATTGTTGATATCTTTTTCATCATCTTGTTTGTGGTGTTGATGTGCCTGAGGCCCATACAGAGCTGGGTCCATCTACTGGAGGACGAGGAACATAAAAAGAATCGCCTTCTGAGACACTACATGCAGTGGGTCCCAGACATTTTAGAAAAGCGCTTCCAAATGCGAAGAGAAATGGAGGGCATTTTTTCGATATGTCTAAAGAATCGGTCGCATGAGTCAAAACTCACGGAGCATCTGGAGGTTATTATGGAGGATTATCTTGAAGAATTAGAATGGATTCGAGGCAAGATAAGAAAGTACGAACTTGATGAAGGATTCAGTCATTTGATCAACATGGCCAAGTGGTGGGAGAAGAAGCGTGTCAACAAGCTACTCCGCCTGTACAGATGTGAACTGAATTTTATGCTTCACCCCAATGTTTCAACCCATAACCACAACCTCTCAAAATTTCGAAACGAGGTGATTCGGTTTGAGAGTCACGTGACTGAGCAGATCCGCGCCATTGAAAAGTACACCGTTCCTAAAATGCCGCTGTGGAGTGAAGAGTGCGGGCTCAGGACCCGCACGCGCAAGGAAACTCAGCAAGTGTTGATCAAGTGTCTTCCAAGTGGAAGATTTGTGCTCATACTTCTCATACTGCTGAACTTGGCCCTGATATACCGCGGGCCATCGCTGTTGAAGAACCTCTGCGGACGCTGGTATGACCGTAGAAATATAGTGTTCAATTCCTGCAGGGAGTACCTCTACGATTTCATAACCATTTGTAGAGTCTTCCTGGTCATTCTTTTCTTGTACCGCGCGCCATTTTTGATTACCGACATAGCACGAGACATCGTCTTCAAGCAGAGTTGGAGAGCTGTGCGCGAGACCGTGGAGAAATACCCGCCCATGATTGGAGAAGATCTTGTTGAACTTGTGAGCTGTGTCCTCAGTTGGGAAAGTGTCCGGTTTCTCTTCACAGCTCTTCTGTTTGGCCTTCTGATGCCGGCCGACTTATTCTTGACGATCATGAAGTTGTTATGCTCGAAGGACTGCGCCATTTTTATGACAGCCGTCTTGTACGTAATTTTCATGGCTCTGCCGTTCCTCATCCCGTTTTACGTCAGTAAAAAAGTAGAGCCGAGCAACCTCACGCTCGTCATCGGAGCTTTCGCCCTCATTCTTCTCATAGCCTTGGTTGTTATGGTTGTCGTTCTGCTCAAGAAAAGAAATGCCGTGGCGCACAGACGAGATCGAGAAGAACAGCTCTTAATTAAACCAGCCCCCTACGACTATGTTCGTTTCAACTGGTCAAACATTCACGTGATTGTGTTTGAAGTCGTGGAATTTCTCCAGCTTCTGGCGTTGGTGTTCGTCATAAGTGACATTCCAATGCCTGGCGCTAGTGCCCTCAACACTGCGTCACAATACCTGCTGCTGAACTTCGCTTCGTTCAACGTGAAGCTCTGGCTGACTTTCATCATATTCGTGGTTTGGTTCTTCTGCTGTGGCGCACCCGTGATCTTGGAAAGTGTTCTGGAGTATCAGCCCAAGGGAACATGCGCGAAACACGTCGGTTGGACTCTATTTCTCTCCCTGTTTGCCAACACTTTATTTGTGACGGTTGTGGAAAGTTTCTTGGCCTTCGTAGCCTGCAGATCTAACGACTGCGCGGAGATCAATGCCATTGTGAGCGCGAACATTTCAACTCACACTGACTGCTTGCCCGCTGTTCTCTATGAAGACCCCACCGTGGAATGCTGGGAAGGGAGTCACAAAGCGATTGCCTTGCTAGGGCTGCTGGGATTGGTGTGGTACTCAACAACCGCCATCATTTTTGGAACCAAATACGGTGATGTAGATCACCCAAGCCAAGATCTGAAATTCTCTCCCGTCTACAACATTTTTCTTAACTTTGTCAAGGCCCTAATGGTTGGAGTCGTTGTTTTAGCCGTAGCCAAGCCAATGGTGATTCTGGGCTTTCTTCTACTGGCAAATGTGGCAGCAATTATTTTCACATTGACGTTCAAAAGAATTTTTGGCTTTCACCTGTCTAATTCCTTGGTTTTGGTCATCTGGCGAGCCGTGACTTTCATCTGCGCTGGACTGGCGGCAATATCGGCGCTTGTGGCTAAAATACGAAATGATCCCGATTCCATTTTTCCTCTGGTCATCTTCCTGGGTGGTTGTGCCGTGGTTGTGTGCGTGGCCGTCATTGGGTCAATAAGCCTGAGAAATCGAAGAACTCCCGTAGAAAAAAAGAGGAGGACATTTCGTCAACAGCTGTTGGCGTTGGAATCAAAACTGGTCCAGGAAAACTACATGATCAACTCCTGGGCCAAGGGACGTGCCCAGTGGCGGAGACTGGTATCGAACGCCCACGAAGCGCAAAAAGCTGACCGCGGGGTCTCTCCCTCAGTTTGGTCGAACCTTAAAATACCTGCTCCTCCACCACCCCCGGAGGAAACGGGCACATCTGAGCCAGTGCCTAGTACTTCGTCTCCCCTTCCTCCTCCTCCTGCGTATGATGATCTCTTTCCTAACATCATGGGACCTTATGGTGTGCCTCCCGTCCCCCCTCCCCCATATACCGAGGAGACTGACGACGTCGTTATAGAGCTGGGCATGGATCCAGCCTCCCCTACCTCGCTCCCTCGGGCTTTAGAGGAACCCAGGTCTGAAGACCAG
This sequence comes from Catalaphyllia jardinei, assembly GCA_022496165.2. Lineage (NCBI taxonomy): Eukaryota > Metazoa > Cnidaria > Anthozoa > Scleractinia > Caryophylliidae > Catalaphyllia > Catalaphyllia jardinei. The sequence continues at coordinate 3,225,014 of CM042752.1, forward strand.
CCATCTTTGGACGGGACGCCTGGGATCTCCTTCAAAGATTCTGCCAGTAACCTGGAGGCTGCCGAACAGGGAGAGTCATTTGACGATGTTTCAGCTGTGTCTACTACACCGTACTATGCAGCAGATGAGTACAGGGTGAGAATAAATTCGTTAAATTAAACTTGGCATGCATGACGGTCAGTTAATTTTACTGTCTCGCCATAGCCAAAACTCAATTGCAAAAACCAACACTGCCAAGTTCAATTCGATCAGGATGACAGATGTTAGTGTTGTTTATTTTGGTCAATGCACTTAGCTACACCTAATGATCTGAGCGGGACTTGAACCCGAGACTTCCAGATTTCAGCTGACTGAAAGGAGTTTGTTCATTTTTTAACGTAAAGCTTAATAACCAGTGGCGGATATAGGGGAGGGGCCTGAACCTCCCCCCCCCCCCCACCTTATTTTGGGTAATAAAAGAAGAAATGGCGGAAGGGAGTCAAGCCAGCAGGGCAAGTAAATCAAAACCGCCCCCCTCCCCCTCCTCCTTAGCTGAAGGTCTGGATCCGCCACTGATAACTACCTTGCATCATTGCGAACATTTCGGTTTTCTCGTACATGCCCTTCATACAAGAGTTCTGAAACTACAAGCCATTACACAATTTGTGTGTTAAATATTAAACAGCGTACATTTGCATAGATAAGAAAGAGAACAACCATTTGTTTATTTTCTCGCAGGACTCTATTTCTTCCACGCACGACAGTCGTGACGAGTGCAAACTGTGGGACATCAACAGCATGGAATGTAACGGAACAAACCTGCTGCTTGTATTGGAGGGTTACATCCATTACTCTGCATTCTCGTTCTCATTCATTCTTCAGCTTCCACTTTGGCGCTCCGCCGTCCGAGCTTGCGACTGGACTGGCTTGCTGCACTGCTTAGAAGTCCTAGAGGGTAGTCTAAATGGAGAATTTAACAACCCCACACAGGTCGATATCTCATTGGCTAACGTGGATGTTCCATTACTGGAACTCGAGCCAGATATCGACACTGAAGAACCGCCATTTTACGAGCCTGAATCACGGGATCCTGAAGTTATCCGAGCCCAATCCGATGCTGAACGAACCCTAGCGGTTAACGACGTCAAACAAGTGGGTGCGTTTGGCGAGCAGTGGGCAGAGCTTCTAGACAAAGTACTTCCTACTAAACCGGTCATACGAAAATGGCTGTGGGATGAAGAGCCTGGAGGCTTTCATGTTTACCTGCGGAGGCCTATTCAGGGGACCATAACAGAGTTGGGGCCCAGAGGAGTAAAGATGGCCAAGGGAGCCTCGTTTGCACTGCCGAAACACATCAAGGGGAGGTTATCAGGTACCAGGATCACTTTTGATAAAGGCTGCGAGCCAAAAGGGAAAAAGGGACCTTTTTCCGTAGCAGTAACTGAACTGGGAATTGTGAAAATTGAAGAGAAGATGTACGTGACAGCTCAAGGAAAGAAATTACCTTATGACAAGGCTCTGGATAGCATGAAGAGTGTCATGTGGAAATAAACTGATCGAAGGTGATGAGCCGATTGTGTGACAGACGTGGAACTGGTTCTCAAAGTTCAAACGTCACACTAATTACATAATGACCCACCTTTGCGTCACGCAGGTCACATAATCGCCCATGTTTTTTGCTTGGAAAAATTCTGCCCGCAGCAATTTTAGCCAAGTTCGAAAAAAAATAAGGAAAACGCGGGTAAATAAAAGCAAAATACAATTTGGCTTTGAGAGCGTTAAGCAGAGAAGCTATCAAATGGTCAAGTAGAGAAGACTAGAAACTTCTAAAACGAGAACCTCCGGAAGATAGAACAGCAATTTTATATGCAAAATTTATCGCTTATTAATCACAACAGTCCACAACGACAAAAAAGAATAACTCGGCTACTATATTGGGGAAGGAGAAAGTTGGCATTTTACCAAGTAGAAAAATGCTTTCAACAAAATACCACTTCTGGTGGTCAGAATGGAAAATTTGTGAGCAGAATTTATCCTGGCAAACTGAGTAACAAACCAAGTTGAAATATTTTTTACATTTAAAACATATTATGTAAGATTCGACTAGACTTAACTGTTTATAGTAATCTTAAAATTAATTGGTGTACTCACAAAAAACGACATTAACATAGCATTTAACGAATTGCCGTCGTTTCGCCTGATCCCAGTTCCCCCGGACAGTTAGGTCCGCCGTTAAGGGATTAGAGAACGAGCAATAAATATGTTTTGTATTAATTTGTTTCATTATGCCAACGATGTTGTCTTTTTCGCTCGTTTTAGAGTTAAAAGAAAGAGGTTTTAAAACACAACTTTCTTTGAACTTTCACTCCGGGCGAACAGACTTTATACGGTTCGGGTAAACTGACATCGGGTGAATTGACATCGGGCGAACTCACATCGGGCGAACTCACATCGGGTGAACTGACATCGGGCGAACTGACATCGGGTGAACTGACATCGAGCGAACAGACATCGTGCGAACTGACATTGGGTGAAGTCTCATCAGGCGAACTCTCATTGGGCGAACTCTCATCGGGTGAACTCTCATTGGGCTAACTGACATCGGGCGAAACGACCAACTACCAATGAGCAAAAAACCAAAGAGAATGGGAAATTGTTTCATTAGTCATGCAGTGAAAAAATGGCTTTATCAGAGCATTGATTCTACATGTAGTATCAAGTTTATCCATTAGTCCTTTGTTATGTTTAAGCTTCTGCGTATGTTTGGAATGTCATGCGACCCACATATAACCATATCCTATATCCGTATCAAATCGTTTAAAAGGTGCAATACAAATTTTTCAAAGATCAAAACACAATTGCCTATATACATGGCATATATATCATCGGTATTTATCGTTTCCAACGTGACCGATGAAACAGCACAAATATACTGAATTACATTCAAATCTAGCCTAGTTAGATTAGTAAATAATAATTGCAATAAATAAATTCCGTATAAAAAAGGTTTGCTCTCACGATATATTTTGTAACTGACAGTTAAATAATAAGCGCTAACGAGCAGCTTTCAGGAGCTTTTTCTTCCAGCTGGTTAGAGCTGTCTCCAGGTTGATCGTCGAAAAGAGAACAAAAATTGAAATAAGGATGTGACCATTGCACTTGTGATCACAATTTAAAGGAGCAGTGTCACCCTATTTGGCAACTTTATAAAAAGCTGGAAGGTGTCTTCGCATCAATTGAATTCCGAAAATAATAGTCTAGTTTTGTTATTAAAGACTATTTGAAGGTATTGAAACTGTTTCCTGCCGCCTGCCGCCTGTCGCTACGGATGGCAAGGATGGAAATGGATTGAAACTTGAAAAAATTGGCCAATTTTTTCAAGATTTGATGCTACGTCTTAAAAAATTCCTCTGATAAAATTCATTTGATATCTTCGTCGTAGCTTTACAGAAGCATTTTGTTTGTGAGGAAAGCCTCAAAATAATGATTTTAGCACAGAATTGACCTAAAATTGCAAAATCCTCGTGACACTGCGCCAATAGTTGCTTATCCCATAATTTACAGTCTCGTACTTAGTCCTTGACGGTTTGAAATTAGGCAATGCTGGCAACTTTGTTTATAGAACCCGATAGCAAGATAAAGTCATGCGAGAAGGCTCACGTAGGAGCACAAGCGCGATCGGCTTAGTGGCCTGTGAGTAGGCTATGTGAAAGTCACAAAAGCACTCACAATGTTCAAATCTGTAATTATTGCTCAATTTTGGGACATTTATTTGCATGGCAA
>CM042752.1:3236275-3258775 GCA_022496165.2 Catalaphyllia jardinei
AAATATGGAGTCCTAAATTTGCATTATATTTACTTCAGTTGCAAATCTGTTTAAATCCAATTTTTCGTCCAGTGTCAAAGAAGCTTTCGAACAGAGGAGTTACGAAAAGTCTTGAAGAAAGTTGATGACCTGAGACAGAAACTTCAAGAAAAGGAAAAGAAGCTTCAAGAAAAAGGAAAGAAATTACAAGAAAAATCAAAAGGACTTCAAGAAAGGGAAGAAGAACGTCAGGTCCTGGAGGATCGGCTGCACAAAGAAATTTCGTGTTTTTTTTTTTTCGCGACGTTGCAAGTCCCAATTTTGAAGTGGCTGAAATTACGGAACAAGTCAAACAGCTCAAAACTACCAACTGCCTGTACATCTCAGGGAGTCCTGGAAGTGGAAAGTCTCAACTAGCCGGTCTTGTACCTGCGCATTTCTTCAAAGAAGGTAAAGAGATTACCTGTGCTACTTCATTTGTAATGACACTGAATGCTGTAAGCCAAGATACACTTCTGGAATCCTACGTCTTTTTCGCCCGGCGACTTAAATGTCCAGAATTTGCAGTTACAAACACCCATAGCTCAAAGGATTAGACGACGGAAGCGAAGATCACTAATCTGAAAACGTTGATTAGCCCAAAAATCGAGCTTTACACATCCTGGTTACTGGTGGTGAACAACGTTACTAGCATATCACGTGTGCATATTCATTTTAGCAGAGTCTGGAAATGAGCAGTGGGCAAATGGCAGTTGTTAATCACAACACAGGACTCTGTGTCTATCTCTTTGCTAAGTTCTTTCACTAAACACATCACAGCTAGTAAAGGTATGGAGCGTCACGATGCTATTTGCTCACTAACAAAACTTTCTTGTATGGATGGCAGCCAGATGGAAAAGGAAATTGCACAAGGTTTGGACTATCAGTCTCTTGCCTTGGCAAGCGCCGCTACCTACGTCAGACAGGTTAGGCAGAACAAGGCAACGTCACATTTTGGCTGGAACGACTACCTGGAGAAGCTTAACGAGGGCCAACGAGGTACCACTGACGCCATCCTTGCTGAAACTAATCCAAGCTACCAAGAATCCATGACCACAGCAACAACAATGGCTGTTGGAAAGGCAATGAAGTCCGACAAAATCGTACATCACACGTTCAGTGTCCTTTTTGTGTGTGTTCCATAACCTTTAAGTCAAGACACCGTGATCAATTACATTCTCAATGTAGATGAAGAAATTCAAGATAAAGAGATGATTACCATGAATATTTAGATGTTCACTGTGTTTATTTGGTGAAGACGAGAGTGGTGCCTACATTCGGGTACATCAGGTTCTCTGTGAAGTGATCAACTCTCTGATTGACGATTTTCTGGAGACTGAACAGCTTCAACCTGTAGATGCAACAATTAGGTCATTCATCCAGTTCATACATCCAGCTCATAGAAAGCAACCTATCAGTGGACTATGACAACTTAGATTCTATTAACGGTCATTAATGCAAGTGCGGCGGTAACACTACTTGAACAGAGACCTGAAAAAATTTCGGGCTCTGAGCAGGATTCGAACCCAAGACCTCTGCGATGCCGGTGCAGTGCTCTCCCAACTGAGCTATCAAAGCCACATGAGAGCGGTCGTATATGGGTTAGCCCTTTATATGGGGACGTTTAGACTTGGCCCAAGTACAGTAAAGATGAAAGTAATTTGTCCCATAGTAGCAATTGAGTGATAACGGTCATTAATGCAAGTGCGGCCGTAACACTACTTGAACAGAGACCAAAAAAAGTTTTAGGCTCTGAGCAGGATTCCAACCCACGACCTCTGCGATGCTGGTGCATTGCTCTCCCAACTGAGCTATCAAAGCCACATGAGAGCGGTCGTATATGGGATAGCCCTTTATATGGGGACGTTTAGACTTGGCCCAAGTACAGTAAAGATGAAAAATTTCAGGTCTCTGTTCAAGTAATGTTACGGCCGCACTTGCATTAATGACCGTTGTGATGTCGCAACGTGTTACAATAACTGGCTTCAGTACATCACGGACTCGGTAACCTGGAGCAGGTAAAAGAGCATCACGAACGTGCACGTACCATTTATCTGAAAGCGCTGGGTCCTGAACATGCAAAGGCTGAAACGTGTTACAATATCATGGGTTTAGTACATCGAGACCTGGGTAATAACGTGGAGCAGGCAAAAGAGTATCATAAACGAGCACAAACCATTTACCTGAAAAAGCTCGGCCCTGATCATCTTGACGTCGCAAGGCGTTACAATAAGATGAGTTCAGTACATCGTGACCAAGGTGACCAAGCAAGCAAAAGAGTATCATGAACGTGCACTTACCATTCGTATGAAAAAGCTCGGCGTTGGTCATCTTGATGTTGCAAGGTTTTACAATAACCTGAGTGCATTATGTCGTGAACTGGGTGACCTGGAGCAGGCAATTGGACCTAGAAGGCCCTGAATCTGAAGCCAAGGGCATACTTGGTCTTTGCCCCACTAGATGGACAGTACGCGCAAGCTGTTTTCAGCGAATCCTAGACAATTATGCAGCTCTTCTTCAGGAGTGGACAATTTCCCTTGATGAGAAACTCCAGCCATATACGTGGAAGGATCATTGGATGCCAAGCGCAAATGAACACTTTTGATTTCTTCTTCGGGTTGAATTTAGGACAGCGGCTGTTTTCTCACACAGATAACTTATCAAGAACCTTACAGCACGCAAAGATGTTAGCTCTAAATGGCAGACGAGTAGCTTGTCTTACAAAAGACGTTCTGCAGAAGATGCGAAACGATACGAGCTTCAAACCATTTTATGATGTAGTTTTACTGAAAAGTAAAAGCTATCCCTCCATGAGTGCACCGATGTTACCAAGGAGAACGTGTGCGCCACTGGAGAGCCAACATATCCTGTGACCGCACAAGACTATTACAGGCGAATATACTTTGAAGTTATTGACCTGATGATGAACGCTAATGACCAGCGGTTTGACCAGCCAAGCTTTGATACGTATGCAAAGATGGAGTCTCGTGTCTTAACCCATGGTTTTCCTGTAAGGTGGGCTCGACTAAGTTGAATTTTTGTTTTAATTAAGGGATCGGAAAAATACGAAAACGCAATTTCGGTTTTAGTGTGATTTTCTAATATGCAATCAAAAAATGCCATCGTAGGTTTAAAGTTTAAGTCTTCTTTTGAAATTTACAGTAAAGAGAGAAAAGAATGCTAGAAAAGAAATGGGTAGAATTTGTTGATGTATTTTTTGAGAACTTTGAAACAGCTAAGTTAAGGAGGTCCTCAGGGACAGCACCCGCGTGGTCGTTGTCATAGTGCTTGCGTACTGAAGATGGATGGCCATGAAAGCACGTCATCTGCGTGAACAAATTCGATTGTCTTGTCAACGAGATGCTTTACATCAAACAATTAACATCGAGTTTGAAGTGCAAACGGATTCTATTCGTGCTAAAGTACTTGTGTAGCCCCCTCCGCTATGTAAATCAGTTGTAACTTTTGATCTCGCATTTGTTAATTTTATTCTCATTTGTACCCTTGATAATGGCAAACGACCTTGGTATCAACAAAAACCACCGACACCAGTCATAAAAAACTCACTAGCCAAACTAAATTGCAACATTGAATTCTATATGGAAAAAAGTCGGAAAACAACGCAAACAAGGTTGATATAGCAGTAATGGATAAGGAGAAGACATGGCTACTCATCGAAGGAACGGTTTGCGGTATAGGCTTGATATCGGATGGGCTGAAGATCAAGCGCGACAAATACAGAAAGCTAAGAGCGGGTGTTAAACATCAATACCCTTATTACAAAGTCAACCAAGTAAATGTTGTTTTCGATTTCCTCAGTAGCAGAATACCACCAAAGCCTGAAAAACGATATCAATGAACATTTAACAGGAAAGAACGAATAAGAGACGCAATATCTAATAATGAAAAGCCAGAAATGGATCATATCACAAAACGTTGAAATAGTTAAGAACTTTTATACCTATAAGAGATAGAACTGAACAGAGCGCGCGTTGAAATGAATAATCTAACTGAACATTCATAATTGTAAATTTTATATAGCATAGCGTAATAAGTGTCAATAAGTGTCAATAATAAGTGTCAATAATAATAGAACGATTGTATAAATTTTAAATCCAATCTCCAAATTCCTGAGTCCTCCCATTCGATCTTTTATGTGGAGATGATACCCTCCATGAGCCCACTCGTGAAATATGTTTAAAAACATCAAAGACGTAAATTTCGTATCATGGCGCGGCCATGTAATATCCTCTATTTAACATTCAATCTTCGTTCACTGTCTAAAATCCGCACGCGTAAATGGTTAAAATTGATCACGTGAGTTCCCGTTACCTAACGACATCAAAGTGACAGAGTGCGTTATTACAGTAACGCATAAAAACTGTGCAGTGTTCAGGTCGGGCGGGAAGCCATTGCAAGTCTATCTCCAGCAGTGAACTCAGATTGAATATTAAAAGGGTTAGAGACTGTTAGTTCGTGTTTTGTTTTCAAATACACGCACTTGCTTACTGTACAATGAAGTCGAAATTTTCAATACTGCACTCAGCTTCGCTTCGTGTTTTATTGAAAATTTCTTGAAAAAAGTTGAGGTGGTCAGCGGTGGAGATTAAAAGAGTACCTTACGATATTCTGTCTTCAGATGACTCCTATCTTGACATACGAAATGTCATTCAAAAGGTCAAATTTTCTTAAGCTCTTAATGTATTTTCAGAATAAGTATAGCTTTAATTGTATTATTGTAGTATTTTTGTAGTATCTTTGTTTCTATACTTACTCTTTTTAGTTAACTTCCTGTTTTCTGTAAACTTGTATACCTATTCTTTTTAGTTAACTTCCCTATTTTTGCAAACTTAGTTGAATATTCCCCAATTTCAACAAATTATAGATAAACAATAGCCTCCATTTAGGGCGAAAATATGCTCGGATATTTGTCCTTGGACATTATCTGTTTCTCGAAACTCACCGTTTTCCTCGAGCTACGCTCTCGGAAACTGTTCAATTCTCGGAACAGATAATGTCCACGGACAAATATCCTAGCATATAATTTCATTAATATAATTTGTTGGATGGTTGTTAAGTTTGGTCAAATCACTAGGCGATTTCTTTCCTAAGAAATACATAAAAACCGATATCCTCAAAAAAGCATTTCGCGTCGACGACTTTAGGTGAGGTGCCGATATAATTTTGTTGCACCCGTCACTTGGACTTACACTTACACTGTGCCCGGCAAAGTTGACAAAAAAAAACACCTAAAGGGAAAAAGCTTGCTTAAAAATGCCCTCATTGACGAGGAAGGTAAGACGTACTGTTTCACTTTGAATTTGTCTAATTCAGTTTCAGTGTTACTCACATATCAAAGAACCGTAATTTAAGATACGAACTCGAGGTACGTGGAACTTTCTTTTGAATGAAAAACCTGGAGTCGAGTGGAAAGCTAAGGTTGTCTTAATTGCTGTAATCTTATTCTGTTCAAGAAATGTTTTTACCGCTGATGGTATAGCCCCAGGCTAAGATTGTAAAAAGAATATAATTTTCTGTTTGGAAAATTTGTAAATACCATAGAATTTTAGGTTTTTAACTAAATCGTATCAAATTTTCCTTTCTCTAAATGGCTGTATGTTGGATACTAACAACATGTGTGTTATATAAGGCTTTAGTGCCTGCAGACTGGTTCCAATATTACTCTAACACCATCCAGGCACCAATACATTCAAAACCAAAGTTGCCATACACGATAATCTGATAATATATTCACAAGAATATTTTCAGTCTATAATCGAATATTCAGCCTCGGCCGGAAAAGCAACATTAATTCTTATTAACGGAAAAAACAACATTCTTATAAAAAAAGAGTGTATTCTTGATTCCAGCTTAGAATACTGTATGAAAAATACGTATTTATATTTTTACATAGTAGCTTTTAATACGCTTCATCATCACCAGTAAATGTGAATATGTTTAGCATGACATTTGAAGGCAAATGTAAATATTTTAGTTTTAGTACGTTGACGAGTTTACAGAAACTGTCACCGTTACAAAACGTATCAACAGATCATAGTTTAGGAAAATACTGGACTTTGTCATTATGTCTAAAACTTCGGTTGTTGATCTATATAAAAGTATTGATTTTAGCAATAAATATTGAAAATAATGTCAATTAACGTCTCGATGCATCAAGCATTTTTCTCAAGACCACGGAGGTCTTTAACGTCAAAATTAAATGTGAGTTGAGTTTGAAATAGATTGTATTTTGACACCTTAAAACCTCACCCGCAATTTTTTCGAAAATTGTATTGCTTCACGGTGACAGTGCTTTTGTCTTTGGTTGAAAGCTTATTTATTTGAGATGTCATGTCTTTTTCTTCATTCCCTTTAGTGTGGGTCATTCCGAAGTCGGTGTTTAATGATCACGGCGACAATTTTCCTTCTTTTGGTTGGATTGACGTTGATGCGAAACAGAAAACTTGACGGCAAGAGTAACAGTGATCAATGAAATTTTCGGCGAATTCTATAAGCTATCAATCCCAGGGAAGAAAAACATTTTCGCATAATCGTTTCAAAAATTCCTTTTTAGTCGCCCGCGCGAAAATAAAAATATAATGATTAACTATTGAGGAGGGGCGCAGCTAAAAAACTTTAAAATAATACTTTTTCTAATACTTTTTCTAATAATTTCCAAATTCCCCGAAATAAGTCACTTTTTAACCAACATGACAGCTCTCTCGGCCGTCATCTTTTATCCATCAGTGTACCTGGAGCAGTTATCGGAGGTCAAATAAAAAGAAAATCGTTCCTACGCTGGCGACGGTTGAAATTTTGAACAATTCTGATCAGCTTTTATTAAAGGGGAGGATTGACGGCTTTGCACACGTGCGAGCGATAGCACGAATCTATTGTTTATGAGCCAATCGCAAACAAGCTCAGAACCGAAGCAGGTTGCGAATGTTGGCGGTCAGTCAGCTGGCCGTTTGCTCGGTAATATTTGTCGGGTGAAAAGGATTTAAACCGTTTTTCCTTTGGAAACTGTGTTCAGTCATTGCTGAAAAGTCCAGCTGCAAGTGCAGCGATGTTTGCTCGCGAAAAAATGGCAGCAAAGCGAAAGGTTGTCCCTGCAAAACACGAAGTGAATTTTGTTCTGCCTCGTGCAAAGTGCCAAAGTCAGATGGGCTTTAACTGTTCCTTTCGATACAGGTTTAGTCGTTTGATTTTCCTTAATAAATATAACGGTTACAATACTATGGACCGACAAAAACACTGTACTTTTTACGGGTCACTTGTTTATAGGTGTTTAGAAATGCAAAATCGTTTTCTGTGTGTACACCAGGCTGCTCCATACAGTCTTTCAGCTTCGAGAAGCTCCTCGGAACGTCCAGTTGCCAGCCAGCCACGACGTCTCTTACTAAGAACATTTTTACACCTTTCTTGCACAGAAAAACATACACGAGCGTACCTTGCTAGTCCAGCAATAACACTAGCCCGGTCAAAGCGGCGGATAACGAAAAACGCGAAGGATTGAAGAAGATTGCCACACTGTTCGCGATTTAGAATTTAGTGTTGACCCGACAAATTTATTCTGAGCGCTGTCACGCCGGGCATTCACAGATCCCTGAATCCATTCCTTTAAAATCCGATCAATAATGACCATCCTAAATGGCGTTACCGAGAAGTTAGAGTTGGGATTGATGCCCTATGGTACCCTAACCATGCTGCCACGCTACCTCCAACAGAACAACGGAAATGCGGTGGCTAAACAGCTCAAACAACCTAATTAATTACCCCAAAAGCACTGTGAAATAATTTGACTTGTCTTGTTGCCTTGATAATGGGATGGAGGCTTAACAAAGAGGAGAACGTATTTAAAAACAGCAAATTTATAAAGGGCGTAGGACAAACTCACTGGAGAGGGGAGGGACTTCATTTATATGTACAGTTTTAATGGTATTTTTTCTGCCATCTCGAATTTACCGTCGTTAGTCGTAACACAATGTTTCTGAGTTAGTTAGAGCCGGTTTCAGGATTTTTCATATTGTGTTCAAGCAGTTATTCCTGATTTTCATGCAACTGCTCTTGTATTTTTCTAACGAGTATATACGACTATCCGTCAGCTCCAGGTGGGCTAATGCTTTTTTCTCTTATATTTTCCTCATTTAACGTTCGTATTTCAGGTAGTTTAAAGAATCATTCGTTATCAAACACGACTACCACACGAGATGTTCCTGAAAAGTTCATGGCCGGAGCTCGACTTCACCTTATTGTCCAGATTCCAGTGTTAAATATCAGAAAAGAACCAGAAAACAGTCAGGTTGCGTTGAGACAAAAGGAGTACATCTACTGCCTCAGAAGAAACTTGATAAGTCCACACGTAAGTTTACTTCAGTCTTACAATACTAGAACTGTCAAAAAATAGAAAGCTCCGTACGTTGGGAGAATGCCCTTGTTCCCCAATTGGCAATGCCAAGTTCCTCTGATTGGGCTGGGAAAGAGATGAAAACGGGTGGAAACCGGTCTGGTTACTGGAACTTCAGGCACAACAGATACTTGCGAACGTATTCACTGTGGTTGTAAAAAGAGATGCACAAGGCATTGCAAATGTGTTAGAGCAAGTCTGCTATGCACAGCTCTTTGCACAGGGAGCAGAAGAATCTTATTTGACCGTATTTCCAGTTAAATTCACCGTAGGGACGGCAACAATGCTAATTTATGCATGTTAAGTAAATTTATTCAGTTAAGCTTACATCTGGGTTTCCCGCGTGTGTTCGTTCGCTTCACTTGAAGTACACTTGACTTACAAGATTAAATGTTGTGTTTAGAGGCTCTGGTGCTTCGTTGTCTGTCTTAGCAAATCCGTTACATGGTATCAGAAGTGCAACCGGTTCCTACATCTGTTGCCATCGAGGAATTACCGCTCAGTGTACGGGGAAGTGTTCTGGAGAGAGATTTGCTCGCAAGCACGTGGTCGAACAACTCTGATCTCGGCTGATCTGTGAACTGTTATTCTAGAGGATAGTCTCCGGTCTCTGCTGTATTCTGCAACAGCCACTCGATAACTTCTTCACAAACAATAGCGGAAGACAACGGTGAGTGGAATTGTCAAAATACCAAGTATGCCACCGAAACCCGAGGGTAGCGGCGCTTCTGTGCAAGTACAAGAAGCCGTCGCACAACCAAATCTGGTACAAATCCCGATAAACATCCCATTGCCCTCAAAATTAGTGGTCACAGGGCATTTGGCGACGAACTGGAAGAAATTCCACCGTGCTTGGAACAACTATGAAATAGCGGCATGTCTAAAAGATCCTGAAAACCCTACTGAGAACAAATCGCTGAGAACGGCCACACTGTCAACCTGTATTCGCTCAGATGCTCTAGATGCGTACGAAGGCCTAGAATTTGCGAATGAAAGATGATAAGAAGGACATTTATGTTATTCTCCAAAAGCTACAGCGTTATTGCATCGGAGCGACAAACGAAATGTAAGAGAGATATCGATTTAACAAAAGGGACCAAGAGCCAAACGAATCCCTGGATGCTTACGTCACGGCACTGCGCACGTTGGCTAAGACATGTAACTTCGGAGTGTTAGAAAACAGTCTAATTAGAGACAGGATTGTCATTGGAGTAAGAGACAATCAAGCACGCAAGAAGCTTCAAGAAGTTTTCAAACTTACACTGAAGGAATGCATTGAAATCTGTAGATCATATGAGACCTCAAGCCAACAACTGAAAGAAATTAACCAGGAGGAAGTCAGCGCCATTAGTCAGTGCAACGAGAAGACACCTCTGTCCCCCAGAGGAGAGAGAGAAATCCGCTGCAAGTTCTGCGCTAAAACACATGTCTGAAACATGCTTAAATGTCCTACATTGGGTAAGACTTGCTCTAACTGTGGAATTCAAAACCACTTTGCGGTGGCATCCAAAACCAAACTGCCTCCAGCCGGTTTGGCCACGTCCTCTAAACGCGCCACACCGAGACATATCCGCAAGCCAGTGCATGCAGTGGAAGATTCCGACTTTGATGAATATGTTGCTTGTGTCGATGTCAAGGAACAAGTCTGTGCTGTGGTAAAACCTGATCACAAAGACAAACTGCTTGCGGTAATGCTGTTAAATGGTCACCGAGTTCCATTCCAACCGGACACTGGTGCCACAGTGAACATCTGACCTGAAGAATCCTTCAAAGAAGTATATGGCGAACACAATCTACCCCTGCTGGACAATGCAGCAACCCTTGTTATGTACAACAAAACTGAGGAGAAGCCAATTGAACGTATTCAAGTTGGGAACCCCAGAAATGGAAGAAATACAGTGTGGAATTTGTAGTTGTAAAAGGGAAAGACAAGCGGCTTCTTGGTTTACGAGCCAGTGAGCAATTGCAACTCATGTCTGTGGTCCGACAAAACATCATGGCTATTCAATCGGAAGAACCATCGCAGAACAAAACACCACTTACAACAGAATCTATTCTCAAAGAATATGCTGATGTGTTCAGAGGAGAAGGAAAGTGAGAAGGTGACCACCTAGAAATTGACCCGAACGTACCACCAGTTCAACTCCCAACCAGAAAAGTGCCGTTCACCATTAAAGAAAAGCTAAAAGACGAATTGGGTCGCTTGGAGGGCCTTAATATCATCACACCAGTAAATGTTCCTACCTCCTGGATATCAGCAACTGTCGTCACCTTGAAGAAAAATGGCAATGTTCGACTGTGTGGACCCTAAACCACTTAACCAAGCCCTCAAACGCAATCGCCACCCTCTGCCGACAATCGAGGATGTCCTTCATGAGCTCTCAAATGCAAGATGCTTTACTGTGTTAGATGCCAAAAAATGGGTTTTGGCATGTGTCCTTGGACGAGGAAAGTAGCTACGCAACTACATTTGGCACTCCGTGGGGAAGATACAGATGGCTCCGAATGCCATTCGGCATCTCACCGACCCCTGAAGAATTCCAGCGAAGACTGGATCAGGCATTAGCAGGACTAAATGGATACAAGGACATCCTTATATTTGGATGTGGAGCTAATGATGATGAAGCAGTAAAAGACCCTGATGAAAATCTCATTGCTCTCCTCCAACGCTGCCGAGAAAAAGGCGTGAAGCTAAACAGGGGAAACTGCAGCTCAGGTTTTTGGCCACGTGCTCTCCGCAGGTGGGTTACAACTTGACCCTGCCAGCACCCACTGACAAACAGAGCATCCAAAGTCTCTTAGGGATGACTAACTACCTACTGAAGTTTGCCCTGAGACTTTCAGAGATCACGACTCCCCTACGCGAGCTCACCAAAAACGGCGGGTTCCAATGGGACGAGCAGGTTCATGGTGCAGCAATAGAAGATACAAAGAAGATCTTTTCTACGACTCCAGTCCTAAAATACTTCGACCCAAGTGCTACGCCCGCACTAAAGTGTGATGCCTCCATGCATGGCCTGGGAGCATGTCTAATGCAAGATGGACATCCAGTCGCATATGGATCCAGGTCGCTGACCCCCACAGAGGTCCAGTATGCGCAAAGAGAGTTACTGGCCATTGTATTCAGAATGGAGAAGTTTGAAACCAAGCCTTTGGAAGCCATTTTCAAGAAAAGCCTCCTAAACGCACCCAAAAGGCTACCACG
Organism: Catalaphyllia jardinei; assembly: GCA_022496165.2. Classification (NCBI taxonomy): domain Eukaryota; kingdom Metazoa; phylum Cnidaria; class Anthozoa; order Scleractinia; family Caryophylliidae; genus Catalaphyllia; species Catalaphyllia jardinei. The sequence continues at coordinate 3,247,906 of CM042752.1, forward strand.
AATGCTCCTTAGACTCCAACGTTGCGAGTTTGAAGTCTCCTCCCTTCTTATGGCTGATCCCTTGGGTCGTGCGTATCTGTACGCACTTCCGGAAGCCACTGAGGATCAGGAAGATGTCATAACAGTCTCAGAAACAGGGTCCTCAACAGAGATAGAAGCAGAGCAAGTAAACATGCTACAGTATCTTCCAGTGAAAGACGAAACTCTTTGCCAAATCCAAAACCTTGCTCAAGAAGAAACTATCCTCAAGACCCTCGCTTGCGTCATCAAACATGGCACACTCTGGTCATGTGCCACTTTCGCAAACCCCGGGAACGAGCATTACCTTACATCTGATGAGATATTTCCGCCACCGGTATCCTCCGGTCCACATTGTACGAAAGCCAACTTTCAACGCTCAAAAAAATCGTAGCCGAAAAGTTGCATTTAACGAGCATTCTTGTTTTGGACTGGGGAGAAGGTAATATTTCCGAACCACTTGCTGGAAATGAGGCAATTTTATTCTCATTTTAAAGATCAATGGGCTATTCAAGAGTTGACCGAGATAGCTTTCATCCCTTGTCTCTTCTTACTGTTTTCACTGTTAGTGATAGCCCACAGTTATAACTGTGTGCGATATTCGTCGTGAGGATAGGATACGATTTCAACAGATGCGTCACATGATCGCATATTTACAGTTCAATCACAGGCAGTGATTTGAATCAGCAATAGATGGATTCACGCTACAATTGTACGGTAAATTTAACTGGAAATACGGTCAAATTAGGACTTCTCTGCTAACTGTGCTCTTTGCAACCACAGTGGGGCCTGTAATCAGGATTCCTAACTCAGATGGTATGTAAAGGATCATTGATGCTAGTGATCAATCAGTATATTGAGTAGTAAAATGGTCTCCACTTGACACCCACGAGGCGAAGAATCCAGTAAAAAGAGGGGTGGGATTCCAGTAAACTGACTGGTGTAAAGTAAGTCATTCCCGGTGGCCCTACCGGTCTATCAAAAATTAACGAGGACTATTAATTCTGTTGTCTTCACAAAATGAACGATTTCTGGCTTAACAGCTGGACTACATAGAGTATATTTTCTTTGTCTTGATAATGGTGTTAGCACGTTCAATGCTAAATTTAGAGTTCAGAGTTCAAACATGGCAGAAGTCAAAGTATCCATTTTTTGGAAGACACTTTCACAAAAATGCCTCTTTCTAGCCATCAGTGTAAATCATAATAAGCTGGGTTATGCAGTGTTGATATAAAAAAGTAACGAAAGGGTGAAAGGGATGGTTAAGTGTAATGGGTTTTTGTACCTACAGCTATTTACTAAAAACTGGATCACTGGATAATGCAATTTGAGAGTTTTTATTGGCTTGGCCATCATGGTATCAGCATTTATTAAAAACTGGATCATTAGATAATGCAATTCGAGAGTTTTCATTGGCTAAGCCATCATGGTATATGAGCTATTATACCATGATCTACAAAAATGGCGAGGTATGCGTGATTTTTTGGGCCTCTTTTTTGTTATTGAAGTCTGGTTTTCTATATTTTGATGGCGTTTTTAATAAAACAATTATTCCACGCGCACTTGTTGGATATGAGATGATTATAGCCAACTCAGCGCTACGCGCCTCGTTGGGTATCTATCATCTCATATCCAACGCATGCTCATGGAATAATTGTTAATTATATCATGGTCTATAAATATGGTAAGCATGCGCGGGAATTATTTTGGACATTTTATTTTTATTTCAGTCTAGTTAACAAATTGACGTCGACTCAGTTTTTCATGCGTCTGTCCTGTTATTGATCCTGAATTTCGTCATAACATTGTCAAAGTAGCTGTGGATCCACGGGGCGATAGCCGAGTGGATCCGCAGACTACTTTGGCAATGTTAGGACGAAATTCATTATCTATAACAGGACAGACGCATGAAAAACTGACGTCAAAGTATCAAATTGTACGCTCTCACTCGTTGCCGCATCGCAGAAATTATAAATTCATATTTCTGCCCGCTTATTGACAATAAAAATTAGCCAATGAGCGCGCGAGAATTTGTGCTGTTATTGTAAAATTTTCTATATTATGGGGCCGTTTTCAATAAAACAGTTATTCCACTCACGCTTGTTGGAAATGAGACCATTGCAGCCAACTCATATTCAATGCGCACAAATGGAATAATTGTAAGATTGACTATTGCTGCACGTCGACTACACTCTGCACGTGGCTTATGTAGCGAAACCTTCCTTGAGTTTCTTCCAGGTTGAAAGAATCCATATAATCTGTGAAAACGGCTCAAATCCTGACGAAATCAAGGCCCAGAATTTGCGCGAGGACTGGAAAATAAATTTCCATATTCTTGGTCGGCGCATGCGGTACAGAGATGCCTTCCAGTACGCTTCGAACAGCTTGCTACGTAGAAATGTAATGATAATGAACGCAGACTGTTATGTTGATAAAGGGTTCGAGCAACTGGACGAAAGCATTTTAAACAATAAAACAATGTACGCATTGACCAGGCATGAAACTCCCGAAAACGTGCGTCTCTGCAACGCCAGAGATTTTTGTGGACCGACGACAAGATACCGTGGTTCCCACGACGCATTTCTATTCAGGCTTCTCGTGCCACTTCCCTCTCAGCTATTAGAAAGCATTGATTACCGGCCGAACATTAAGGGTATTGAACAAGTTTTGATATTTAACTTTAAAAAGTATTTGCAATTTAATGTGAAAAACCCGTGTAAAATCCTTCATGTTGTCCACAATCACTGCAGCAGCGTAAGAGACGAAACAGAGCGAACTATTCAAGGACAGCGAGTTGATCGCTATCTTCAACTCAGAAGACAACCAAGCTGGACAGCATTCTCTGGTTTATAACGTAATTTTTTTTATTGTACTTGGTTCTCCTGATTGCGTCATCAGACTGGAAATGGACGATTATCAGTGATAAGAAGGAGCATATCACCTAGTCTAGGTGATCTGATTCTTTTATAAGTTAATGTTTGTCCCAGACGCTGATGTCCAATCGGTTATAGTAACAAGCCAGTAGTGAATTCAGGTATATTTAAGATCTTACTATGTATGTAGGTGAGGCGCAGGAGCCCTTTGGCATAACTTGTGGGAGCCAAGGAGGTAGGAAAGAACTTAAATTGCCTTTGTTGGTGGGGGAGGGGGCACTACATAATATCTTTCCATGTGAGGCCCATTTTCCAGCTTTTTACCTCCCCCTCCTGATAATTATCACACAGTTCCTTACTGTCGGAGAATCGAAGGACAGCCAACTATACACTTGGCTGTCACCAGAACATTTTTGCTGAGAACGTCACTAAATGATTTAGTATCCAGACCGTTACTGACTAGGCAGATATAAGTTACTAATAATAACAAATTAAACAGCAAGCACGATATCAGGGGCCCAGACGAAGCAGATGAAATATGACATTAGTAAAAAGTGATTTACGTTCTGATAAAGGGCAGCATCAACAAGAAGACTGTGTAGAGAAGGACAAGATGACAATGGTACCAGATTAGGGAAGGAAGCACAGGACACTTTTGCCTGACAGGAAGCTCACAGCTGAGACAGGATCAGCAAACAAAGCAGGGCGGTAACGAGGTATATGGGATCAGGGATCAAAGGCTTATAAAGGGCCGGGATCATGGATAGCAGCCCCGGGATCTGAAATCACAACGCGTGGGATCGGGATCAGCAATGTTTTTCATGGAATCAGGGATCAGGCTGTCCTAGATAACAATAAAAATACAAAATGCACTTTTATAGTGATTTACTGTTTGATTGACATTTTGAGATTTTAAAAGCGGCTTATTTCACACGGATCACACAGCAATTTCACGATGAACACACAGTACTGGCTAGTCAGTGTCAAATAACATCTCGCATGATCACGTTGGCCCATTGTTGGATGTTGACCTTTCGAATAGACCACTTTCGATATATTAAAATTCAGCTTAGCAGCGAGGCTTAGAGGACACAAACAAAGGAAACCGAATGACCATGTTTAGTCAGTTCTTTTGTTTTTGTCCTCTAAGCCTCACTATCAAGCTGAATTTTAATATATCGAAAGTGGCCTATTAGCCTTGTAAGAACCGGTATCGAGAGTTTCCGGAGTGAGTTGTAAATCTTCGTCGTTTCTCATAGTAGTAGTAGTAGTAGTAGTAGTAGTAGTAGTAGTAGTAGTAGTGGTGGTAGTATTGGTAGTCGTAGTCGTCGTCGAAGTCGTCGTCGTAGTCGTCGTCGTAGTCGTCGTCGTCGTCGTCGTCGTCGTAGTCGTCGTCTTAGTCGTCGTCGTCGTCGTCGTCGTCGTCGTCGTAGTCGTAGTAGTAGTAGTAGTCGTAGTAGTCGTAGTAGTCGTAGTAGTCGTAGTAGTCGTAGTAGTCGTAGTAGTGGTAGTAGTGGTAGTCGTAGTAGTAGTAGCCTAAGAATTTTCCCTTTTAGGTCAAAGTTTTTTTTAGGTTTAAACACAATCGAAGTTTAATTTTTTTGTGAGAAAGTTTTGAGCTTTTTTCGTTATTCTTTTTATGTAATTATACCACGGAAAGCTTATAAACAGTCAAAATTGACTAGACGACCGTGTGCTTCAAAGGAGACTGAGAACTAGTAGAATAAATGTGCTTTTCTCAGGGTGGTGGGGACGGGGAGAAGGTCGGCACTTTCCTTTGGAGATATGTCAGTGCTTAAAACGGTACAAATTGTGTGGTAATCAGGGGCGTTGCTACGAATGACGTTAAACAAACCCCTGTTTTCATTGAAATTTAGTGATTCTTACCATTGCTGACGCCGTTTTTTTGGAGCGCGTACATGATGTTCCATATGCGTACTAAGCAATGGAAAAATTAGAACACCTGACGATTTATTTCCTATCTTTCTTATCATATTTTGCCTGTACTTAGATTAATGTCGTCCCTTAAAGCAATTTTTTTTTGTTTGGTAGGGTTACAACCCATTACATTTTGTCATGGTTATCCAGAACCTGTCAGAATGACAGGAAACTAAACTACACGACAAATCCTTAAAATCATAAATTGTGAAAATTAATGTTTTTCAAGACCAAATTGACAGTGCTCCAAAGGTAAACAAAATTGCACCTGTATGTCTTTAAATGAATAATCCATTTTTCTTTGTTCAGTTGATTGTTAACAGAATGGGAACGGGAAAATGAGACACTCATCCTGCTAAAGTTCAAATATGAATAACTTTAGTGACAACGCCTTGTAATTGGCAATAAATGAATGAAAATAATAAAGTACTCATAAACATACGAATCTGTGTAGATCGCATTCGACATGAGGTAAACCACGTTGGAAGGCCAACTTCTTCGTCAGTGAAAACTACTTAAGAAGCTGTCTCTCTAAAAACCGACCACTGATTTTACTTCGAAAATTCGACTTTTCTCATAATCTGGGATTTTAAAGCCCTCACCTGGTCAATCACTAAAATGATTGTTTAGCCATGTTGCAACTATAATTCAATGTTGTTCCTTCAACGGTTAAAAGCAGATTTTCTACCCGTTAAATCGAGTTTTGAACCAAACACGAAAATAGCGCTACTTTGAAGGCACGTTTCAAAAATATGGCACCTGTTTGAAAGTGCTGATCTACATGAATAGAAAGTATAAATGACACTTAATTTAAATTAAAACAATAATGAAATTTGTCTGCCCACTAGGTTTTCAAAACTAACTAACGACCGCTTCGTAAAGTGCGCCGATGAATTGACGTAAATCTCTTACCTGGCTTCAAGATTAAAGTTTTGGTCCTTTGTAGCAATCCCTGAATCCTAGGTAGCATTAAAACTGCAAGCTTTTCCTCCCAGCGGTAGGTTTCTATACAAGGTACATTTATGCGTTCCTGATCTGCGTCGAGCGTGACGGTCACATACTTCCATGTTCTTTGTATTACTGATAATTGTTTCCCTCGCAGTCGGTTTGATCATGTAGAGTCGTCTTAAGAGATTTGTAGAAGCTCTTTTTTGGACAACTCTCGCCTGGGATTTCGTTTGTACTCGTTTGGCTGGTTTTTTAAATTCTTTGCCTTAAGGACAACCGCGACAGCAACGGCACTTAATGGGAACGTCGCTAAAACAAGATTTAATGAGCAGGACAATGGCTGTGTATGCGCATTTTTATTTTTGGTTCATTTCCTTACCGTCCTCTGCAAAAAGGCTACTTGAAATGACCAAATTCTGCGTTTTCAGTGTCTGGAGAAGTCGGAAAGCGTGAATCAGGGCGGAGTAATTTGGCGCAAAAATGTTTGGATTTGGTTAAATCCTCGAATTTTTATGCTCCGTCAAAACCGAGTTCCAATGGTTCGCGACTGCGCATGGGGAATCTGGGGAGAGTTAACGCTGTGACGTCAAATCGAGAACGAACGCTTCGGCTGTCCCAGTCAGTTTTTCTATTTTGCACGAGTGAAAGAGCCATTTTGCCGCGCAAGTTTTTCGCTGGGACTCCACAGTCAACCGATTTCTGTTTTTAGTAACAATGTCTTGTACTTCGTCGGATTCCAAAATGAATTTTGACTCAGAAGACTCTGAAATTTATTATATCGCTGAATACATGAAGTAGGACTTCACTCGATGACGACCAAGCTGATTCATTTGCTAGTCTTTTGCTGAGCACTCAGCCGCCCAGCCTCTTGCCAACTAAGAGAAGACAACCAAATACAAGGAGGTGGATGCTAACAAAGAATTCGAGCTCTGAAGGACAGACTCGAAGGCAAAGATATTTAGAAGTCAAAAGAGTAATAACATATAATTTGTAGCGCGCGTGACGCGTGTTTACTATTTTCCTACCTTCTTCTACCTCACATAATATACCTTTGAAAATAACAGTCAAGTTCATTCACTTCCTTAGAATTATTTAAACTAATGCGTTCTTGATGTAGATCAACTGATCCTCTCTTGACACAGTGTTTGTATTCTTTACCCGCAAAAGTGTGGAAATAATTGTAGCGTCGCTTCCCTTCAAACATGAGCAAATGTTATTGCTACACTTAAAAGGTTGTCAAGACTCAACGAAGAGTGATCTTGTTCTTGAAGATTTTGGATGTTCAGGGATTCTGTACATACCAATTCTCAGTATTTCCTTGCTTGAATGTCTCCCTGCATGGCCACATTGGTAAACGACGAGTCTTCCAAACCAGTGTGTTTGTTCACAACATGACTTCGAAAGAAATTGAGTATTGCCAAAATTACCCTCCCATATTTCTCTTTCAAATTAAGAATTGACCAAAGAAGGAAACTTAAACATCTCAAGGCAGAGAACATTTGCTCAGAAAAAGATCGCTCAGTGTTCTCCTGCCTTCTGTCTATATCGGCTGCGCTGACTGACTGCTGTTTCTCAGATTAGATATAACAACGGATGCATGAATCGATAGAAAAGCGGTTTTCACCAAAGCCATGGAGTCAGCAAAATCCCCTCCTTTTCTTAAATATCCAGACGTCGAACGAAATTATCTGGTTTGAAATGCATAGAACAGATCAAAGAACTCCTAGACGGCTCTCATTGTTTAATGCTTTGCACGTTTCGCTTTCACGAAATCGACCCAAGCCGATCATCTCTAAATAAAATCGGTTTGACATGAAGCGTAAAAGATCCTGTAAGTTTGTTGAGTTGCTACATCCCCCTTACAATGCACCTGGCTGGCAATTTTTCGAACTATTTCCTCAGCGTTTCCCACAAAACAAGTAAATATGGCAACTACAGAATCATCGTATCACATCCAGCCCTCTACCCATGCTCCGTTAAACTCGGTCGCGAAATAAAATGCCGGCATTTTGACGTACTTTGACGGGGCATAAAAATTCGAGGATTTAACCAAATCAAAATATTTTTGCGTCAAATTGCTCAACAAAATAAGCTTTATCGTTTTAGGGAAAAAATGTTTTGGTGTTAGGGGCACTTTAATAAACATGACTCCAAAAAATACTCAGTTGAGCGCGCGAGAGTAATGAGCCACTAATTGAATGAAATAGAATTCGATGTTGCAATTATTTCAGGGTAAGAAACAATTGCTTTGCTTCGAGTTTATCAAACCCAAGACTGATGGGTTTGAAGTTGATATATTTAAAAAATTCAAATTTTTCAATCTCAAAATAATTGTTTATACCAATTAGTGTCGGAAACGGAACACACTTCTGAAACCAATCATTACTAAGTTATCGTGCACTACTTTTTAACATTTTTGAGGTAGTTATTCATTTACTGTTGTGGTACCTGGAAAAGCTCATTTTTGAAGCCACATTGCGATGAGGGTCCCTGTACATATAGTTGTACTCAGGTTACTCAAGTGGCCGGCGCTTGCAGAAAGACCTCGTGAACATGTTTTTCAGCTGGTAAAGAAGTGCATTGAAGGGCGTTGCCCTCAATATTTTGATGGCTACTTTACTTTTAACTACAAGATTCACTCCCGTGCGACTAGATAACGTGATCTGCTTCATCTACCTGCTGTAAGAACTGAAGTCGCCAAGAGATCGTTTTATTATTATGGATACGTAGTTTTTAATGATATTTCCTTATGTCCTTATGAATTAATGTATCAATCTATATATGCTTCATTGTAGTTATTAATACATTTTATATAGTTTTTATAGTTTATTCATATTGTAATAAGTTTGATTATATTGACGTTGTTGTACCTTTTATAAAATATTTTCCATGTAAATAGTGTATTTTAGTGCTCAGGGCTCCTGTTGATAGCAGGCTGCTTTTAGCTCCTGAAGGGACTACCCTGAGCTTTATAATTAAATAAAGGTGTCTGTCTGTCTGTTTGTCTGTCAAACTGAACAACGCGCGTAGTTCTTGATCGGAAGATTTTGAATTCATCAAATGAAAAAGAGGACATTTAACTCGAGTCAAGAGTTGACTGATTTTTGATGATAGGGGAGGGGAGGGATGAGCCCAGAAAAGCAAGCTCCTACTTTTCATAAAGAAGCCAGCCTACCGAAATGGCGCGTCTTTGACTAATTTTTAGGGGAAGTCGTCTGTGCGTATTTAATATATAGATTTAGGTCAACCTAAAAGCGGAGCTCCCGTAGCCCGATTAGGCTTACCCAGGATAGGGTTAAATTTTGATTTGAAATTTGTAACTTTGCTGTGAGGTTTTCTGCATATTGTTTGGCCTTCTATTTTGAGTTTAATAATCACAAAACAAGATACAAAAAAAAAACTGTAAGCAAAAAACATTTTTAGAGAAGAAACAGTTATAATTTGGTTAACTTTTAAACCTGGATTAGAGTTAACAGGTTTCCGAACAACCCGGCTCTGTTTTCAACAAGTTAACCTGACATAAGCCCGCGATCCAATCTAAAACCAGTACTTGGTCAGCGGTCAACTTTAATAAAACACGTGACTTCGATGAGCTGTTAACTTGAGGCCGCGATATAGTCACGTGATACTGGTCAGCAGATACCTGGAGCAGCTGTCAATTGATCATAACATGATGTCATATATCAAAAAAGTACACAGTAAACCAAGGCTGCATGTCTCTGTAAACCTATTCTTTTGAAGTATGGCCGCCATGTTGCGCGACTCCACCGTGGTCGTGGTCGTGGTCGTGGTCGTCGCGTCGTGCGTACTCGCCCACGAGCAATACCGCCGCCCATGATAACCATGAGAAAATCAATACATGGGTTTCTTTTTCCTGTATGGTTATAGGGCTCAGCTTGGCAGCTCTTCGGGCCACCGGAGCTCCGCTATCATAGACCAGTTTCCCTATATTAAAATTCTATCTTGACTACTAGACATAGGGGAATAAGACAACAGGAATAGCATTGAGGAGAAGGGATAATTTCTTTTTTATTCTTCTGGAGCCTCGGAGCCGTACTACGGAGCCGAAATACCATTAATTACAAACATAACGTGTTAGGATCAAAATTCCTTTCAGGTGCGTGCTTTCCTTTCAAGTTGCTCATTTTTAACAATTATTCAAAGCACAGAATCATAACGTGTGATGTATTTCTTTTGTTTAAAGCATATTTCTCTCGGCGGGAATGAATTTTAATGCATGTAAAGATATATAAAGAAGTGTAAAATGGCACACCCATTTTAGCGTCGGTCGCCGTTGAATGGAAGGCAAGGACGAAGACATTTTAGCGAATGTGTTCCCCTCTGGCAAGTCCGTATTTTCTCTATTTTATGTGCCCTTATTCAACTAGTTGTTTTCATTGCATGCATTCGTCCCTGACGCCGAAGACTGTACAGAAAAGGCGAAGTTGAAATACCGAATAGCAATCAATATCTTTTCTTGTGAGCAACTATTGCAACGTTTATATAAAGTTTGATTATCTGTTCGGTAAGCAAATTGGCTTTAACATTCACAATTTGTTTCTTCCACTCGGAGCGCTACCTTGTACACTCTTTCTACCTTGCGATAAAAGCAGAAATTATCCACCGTCTTTGCCTTTGGTCTGACATGAATAGAACAGTTGTGTAGTTTATATCAACCTTAAACTAAGTTCTAGTCGGTTCCCACATTGCATTACTTTGTTGGCAGTCGTTTGCGAGTTTTATTCCACATGTTGCGGGAGGCTTGTATAGCGCAAGGCCATAAGACGTCCGTTTGCTCGATTAATTCAGTCTTGCTTGCGTTAATATACGAAAACCCTAAACCATGGCTTTCTTGTTGTTTCACAGTAGTTAACCAGATGCAGCAAAGGTGAATCCAAAGAAATCACACTGGAGTGACAGGCGCAATCACCAATTCAAATGAAGTGTAGCAAGACCAGCAATAGAATCCTGGCAAGCTTCCTGTTAGCAACTCGACTGAAGGTCTGATAAGTGCATCGCAATTTTCGCTAATTTTTGATAGATTATCTACAATCTACCCTTCCCTGAAGTGTTGCAGGCAAGCCCAGATTCAG
>CM042752.1:3278637-3290181 GCA_022496165.2 Catalaphyllia jardinei
AGACACAAAAAACAAAAAAAAAAAGAAAATAGAGGAATTAGCGGACAAACTGGTTTCGTCCAAATCTATCTATTCTCCGCCGCTTCCTGTTTCTTCTCTTCTCTTCTCCTATTTATTTATATACATTATTTATCTGTACAAAATGATATGAATAAATAATAAAATATAGAAATGAAAAATTAACTAAGATGATTTAGACGTTTCTTGACTCTCAGTTTAAAACTAGTGAGAGACACTGCCAACACAACAAGTTTGCCATGCGAAGGCCGCTCGAGAAGAGTATGTCAAAGCGGCAGAAAATCCAGAATTTCGCTGCATTAATAATCACCAATACACGTAAATTTGATTACATAACACCGGTTCTTCAGGAGTTACGCTGGCTCCCGGAGCTTAAGCAAACCACGGGCTCTTACTTCGTGTAGAAGACACAGCTGACGTACAACAATAGAAGACAAAAGGACAAAAGAACGACGAAAACAATGGAGACAATATGTTTGTTAAGCGGCGTTCTTTTGTTCAGTGTACTGTGTCTTCTACCCGAAGTAAGAGCCAAACCACGACGACAAATGAGAACGTCACCAAACAAAATTAAAGCGGTATAAAACAATGGCTGTGCAAGTGTGTTTTAAAACTTTGTACATTTTCTAGCCGTCTTTTGCAAAACAATAGGGAACTTAAGCAAACCACGACGGCAATGGCAACGGGAGCGTCGCCTAAAGGTCGGCACACACCAGGGATATGGCGTTCCAACACCGCCAAAATTCAAACTTTGCCCTTCATTCACGCATACCATCATTCACTGATAACATTCAAATATTCAATTGAAACATACAAATCTTCACTTACAATATTCAAGTCAGCAGTTTAAAATCCACTCACAACATTCAAACATAGCTCCGAATATTCAATCAATCGAGTGAAACATTCAAAGCAGGCATGCAAAATTTACTTATAACATTTGGACATGCACTTTAAACATGCGGTTATTCAATTCAAACTCTCATTTCGGACATTTGACTTTCAATTCGGCAATCCATTCAAACATTCGATTAGTCAATTGGGACATGCAATACGAATATTCAATGGAAACATTCAATTCGAACATTCGAATCGAATATTCAACATTCTATTCCAGATTCAATTCAAACATTCGATACCAACATTCAATCTAAACATTCAATTAGAACGTTCGCTTCGAACATTCAATTCGAACATTTAAATCGAACATTCAATATGAACATTCAATTCGAATATTCAATTAGAACATTCACTGTTCGAACATGCAATCCGAACATACAACCCGAACATGCAATCCGAACATTCAATTCGAACACTCAATATGAACATTCAATATGAACATTCAATTCGAACATTCAATCAAAACAATCACTCCAATGGTTGTTCCCAGGGTCATCCGACCATCATCCGGGACGTTCGGTACTCGAAAGGCGGGAAATAAAGAATTCATCCAGGGGTTGCACGTGTGGCTTACGAAATTATTCAGCGTTTTGGGTGATTTTTCCAACGATTTAGATTAGGTAAGATTTCATTTATCCCTATCTATAGTTTGCATTTCTGAACTATATTCTTTCTGTTTTGTTATATTTTATTTTTTTGCTAGTGATCTGCAGATATTTGTACTGTACGATCCACCAGGGGTGATCGATGTTGACATCGCTGATTTTACGCGACTGCTTCATGGTGCAGAAATAAAAATTTCTGCGAATACGATTTTATCGATCAATTTCGGTCGCTAAAATTATGCAATCGTGTTTACTTTCACGGGAGAAAATCAAATTGAAAATTCACTAAGTGAGTGGTTATGAGGTCAGGAAAACGGGATATTGTGGGAGATACATAGGTGTGTAAAATGGGGTGACAGGCCTACACGACTCCTACGGTTCGTGGCATTTGTAGAATTGCCGTTTTCTTTTATGTCTCTCGACCTTTTTCTCGCTTCATTCCCGGGGATAAATGAAAATCTTACCTGATCTAAATCGTTGAAAACTCACAGAAAACGCCGAGCAATTTCGTAAGCCACACGTGCAACCTCTGGTTCTGACTTTCTTTCCCGCCTTTCGAGTACCGAACGTCCCGGATGATGGTCGGATGACCCTGGGAACCATTGAATTGATTGTTTTGATTGAATGTTCGAATTGAATGTTCGAATTGAATGTTCAAATTGAATGTTCGGATTGCATGTTCGGGTTGAATGTTCGGATTGCATGTTCGAGTTGAATGTTCGAACAGTGAATGTTTGAATTGAATATTCGAATTGAATGTTCATATTGAATGTTCGATTTGAATGTTCGAATTGAATGTTCGAAGCGAACGTTCCAATTGAATGTTTAGATTGAATGTTGGTATCGAATGTTTAAATTGAATCTGGAATAGAATGTTGAATATTCGATTCGAATGTTCGAATTGAATGTTTCCATTGAATATTCGTATTGCATGTTCTAAGTGACTAATCGAATGTTTGAATGGAATGCCGAATTGAAAGTCGAATGTCCGAAATGAGAGTTTGAATTGAATAACCGCATGTTTAAAGTGCATGTCTAAATGTTGTAAGTAAATTTTGCATGCCTGCTTTGATTGTTTCACTCGATTGATTGAATGTTCGGAGCTATGTTTGAATGTTGTGAGTGGATTTTAAACTGCTGACTTGAATGTTGTAAGTGAAGATTTGTATGCTTCAATTGAATATTTGAATGTTATCAGTGAATGATGGTATGCGTGAATGAAGGGCAAAGTTTGAATTTTGGCGGTGTTGGAACGCCATAGGTATGTTCTCTACCAAACAACAACGTGAAATTACCAAGTTTTGCATATTTTGTAGAACCTAGGCCACGGCGGCAAAGATTTTGGATTTCTTTATGGAACTGATCGCTGGCATTACATATTTAGTTTGAGCAGGTCTTTAGAGAGATTTGTGCTCTGAACGGATTTAGTTATTTACGAAATTCGAGAGTAAAATATAAATCCATTTTTTTCTGGCGTCGCCGTCGTCAGTGCTTAAGCTCCCTAATGACAAAGTTCTGCGTCGTCTACGGAACATGGACGACGACGGTTAATTTTTCGTAGTTCCATTTGGAATTTAACGCCGTCGTTGCATATTTAGCCTGAGCACGTTTTTAGAGCCATTGGCGTACTGAACAGAATGATGTAGACAATCGCGAATTTCGTCGTTGCTTAAGCTCCCTAAATTTTACGGTAGGCGTTCTCGCGTTTAAATGTGAGAAAGGGCTAGCATCTAGTTACCTGAGTGAACGCTTTGTAACAAGATTGGCGAGGGATCTTGAGGATCGCGTAGTGTGTAAAAGTACTCTATTTAACTCATGAAGTTGAACGTGTAGACTTGTATTTTCCTATTCTCATGAAAGCGTCGGTGACGATCAAACCGAAACATTGACGTCCGGGAATGTAACTGTGGGATCTGTACTCGAATCTTCAAAGTAAACAATCTAGTCGATCTAAGACAGAAAAAAAAGAAACTAACAGCCTGCTGAGAACTAAAATCTACTGTCGTGATTGGCTAATTCATAATTTGACATATTCTAAAAGCAAGCGAGTTGTCAAAATATTGACACCCTTAAAATAGACTCTGGATTCGAAAAACGACGCTGTCTGGGGAGAATCCAGTTTCTCGCCTGCTCGCGACATATCAGAGCAAAGTGGGGACTGGCGCAGAGTAGGGGTGGGACAGAGCCTGAGTGTGATCATGTGTTGACATGAGTGGCATTCTAGTTTCAAGCAAAAAAGGGAATTTTAAAATCAATTTTCTACAATTTGACATTGCCCCAGCCTACTGCATAATAATTTTCGTGAGATGCCATTCACGGCCCTGATGTTGAGCACAAAGCAAAGGTGGGTAGAACATGCTGTGATCACATGATGACACATGAAGTGCAAAGAGCAACAGGCAACATGATGCTTTGCATACGAGTTTCCACCCAGAAAAATAATTATTTACAGCTACATTAACCCCAGCCTATTCCATTCTAATAGTCATGATATGACAACACTAGCGTCAAGCCATTTTAAAAACGCTTTGACTTCTATCACGGGTCTTATTCAGTAAATCAATGATTCTTGCATATTTTATATACCTAGTTATAAATTGTTGGATGGTTGTTAAGTTTGGTGAAATCACTAGGCGATTTTTTTTCCCTAAGAAACGTCATAAAATTAGTATCCTCTAACAAGCATTTCGCGTCGACGTCATAAGCGGAGAGGCCGCTATAATATTCTTACACCCGCCACTTAATGTTTTATGGCCGTGTGCGGCACAAGTTGTCAAAACCAAACGTTGGGAAAAGTTAAGGCCTTCGCGAAAAGATTTCCTAAAAAATGCCTTTGTTGCCGTTGAAGGTAAGACTGTTTCTTTTCCTTTGCTCAGATCATTTTTAGTTTCTGTCACAGATCAAAGTAATATAATTTAGACGACGAGCTCAAGGTTTCTTTAAGATGGGTTGAGGAAATTTATAGATCTGTTTGAGCGGTGCAATTTCTTTTGAGAGAAAAAAACAGGAGTGGAAAGCTAAGCTCATATTGAATGCTATAATCTAACCCTGCTCAAGAAATGTTTTTACCCGGCGTGAAGCATGTAAGAGTTTTGTGAATTATATATGTAAAATAATTCATATTTGAATTGCGGTTGAATATATGAAAGTGAAGAAGGATCATCGCAGTAAATTTTTCAATTTAAGCAATTGGAAAGAAGAAGCAACGGGATTCGAACCGGAGACCTGCGCGAATACCGGTGCGATGCTCTATCTACCAACTGAGCTATGAAGCCACACTTTGGGAGCCATGTAAGAGTTTGTTGTTTCATTCAGTTCAAGTCTGGGTCATTTCAAGTGAAATTCAATCTAAGAGCGGTTAAAATTTTATTCGAATGATAACTGTTGGCGTGTGCTCCTTCTCAACTGTGTTGATATATGGGTTATTGACCAAGCGTGGGGTGAAGATGGTTCATAAACTCGGTTGTCGTGGAGATGTTTCAGAAAAAAAAATTCAACCAAGCCGAGGAAATCGCTAGCGTTAACATGGGAGCTAGGAGCCAATACTCTTACATCGTACAGAGGAATAACTAAAGTTGCATTAGGTTTGGCGCGATAGCAAGAACAAGAAAAGGTGCGTGCACTGCACTAATTAGCCGCTTGTTCCCACGTTCGGTCGACATAGTTGCGTGGCCCGTGCAACGGCGATTTGCATATCGTGCAAAGTTTCAGAAGTTATTAACGATCGAGGAAAAATAACAAGTAACCTTGGGTACTCGGCTAGCGTTCCCCCGAAGCAAAAGCAACAGAGTAAAAATCGCGTACATTAGCTATAAAAATTTACGATATACCTTCGATAAATCCGCCGAGAAAATTGATGGAAGAGTATTGGTTCCTAGCTCCCATGTTAACGCTAGCGATTTCTTCGGCTTGGTTGAATTTTTTTTTTTCTGAAACTCTCCACGACAACCTTCCCGTTGTACGGGCCAAGCAACTAGGTGGATCGATGAAGAAAACTGCTTCGTGTAAGAAGGCGGCAGAGTTACCCGGCTAGAGCTCCTCGCTGATTGGGCAGAAAAATATTTTTGTGCGCAATCAGCGCAGCGGAATTCGACCACTTCTGGAACTGGTTCAGTAAGAATAAGTTCCCAGGGGCTCTTCAGCTCTTATAGTAAACTTTCGCCCGAAAATATCGCTCGCCCGAAAATATCGCATCGTCCCGGCTAGTAGCCCCTGGGTTTCTGAGGATGGCCCGCTCACGGAGTTAGCCCGATATAATGTTGTCGACCTTAGTAGTGGAGGATCTTTATCGAGCCGTGAAGCACCAGGGGAAATACTGTGTATTCCTCCCACTGGATCTCAAAGCTATAGTTTACGGCGGACTGAACGGTCGAAAACGTCTCCAAACGAGAAATATACATTTCGAACGTGCGTCTTAGAATATCGTACATCGAAAGTCTTGTTAACGTAAACAAAAAACCACGCCAACCGTTACGGGTTTGATCGTAGACCGCCTGTTGGTGTCGTGGCGTGTCATAAAATTTGCCAAGTTTTGAAGTGCCTCTAGTCCCAATTTTTTTTCCTTTTAATAAAATCTTCTAGTTTTGTTGATTATTACAGCGAGACAATTATTTCGACGGATAAAATCCCTGCGTTTCTATACGTGTTTGAACTTGTAATTTCTGTTCACGACCGCGCAAAATGGGATCTGGGTCGGGCTACCAGTGACGTCATCTAGGCAACCGGGCTAAATTTGACATTTTGACTAAGCTTCGAGCGCTGTCGAAAATTTTTGGGTTATTTGTGATCCATATTCTATCAAAATGGGCAAGATTTCGAGATTTCGAAGTGCGGGTCGCCGGTCGAGATCTCCGCATTGTAAGTCGGTCAATGAACACGAAGAATTGGTAATTTAACTTTAGGGAAGGTGCAGATTTCGGAGTCAGTGTCAAATCATTTTAAATTTAGATTCAAACATTAACTTCCCCGAAATACAAGCTGTAGAGTCGAAGTCCACTCCTTCCTACTTCTCCAGGTCAATGAATGAAAATAGATTTAACATAAGAGATTAGCAGAGATCACGGCAAACAATATCCGAAGGTGAGAAACTTTTCGCTTCCTTATTCTCGACCGACCGTAGTATCTATATGAACAGTCAATTTTACTGCTGTGCGAGCACAACCATCAGAAGCTGAACAAATTTGCATATTTCGTTGTAGAAAATACTGGAAAATCCTTCGACAAGATCTTGAAAAGAGGTTCAGTATAGTACACATGAACTAAACGATAGAATGTATTCAAGATGCGGCTATTACGTAGGCTGAATTTTCCAGCGAGATATCAGTTCAATGAATACATACCTCACTGTTACTACGTAGTACTTTGAAAAGTCCGTTTTGCGTATATATGTATGCTACTATAACCTGCATGAGAGTTCTGGACGTATTGGTAGAGTCAAATCTTAATCGTTTGTTTTACTTTCCTCGTATATTTATCAATGATTGATCGATTCTACATAATTATAAGTTGTAACTTGTAATTATTTCGTTCCTCAAAGACAAAGCGCAAAGAACAAAGCAGTTGTGTAGGCGAATTGAGACACACAGCCATAAATACATAGCTAGTTCACCAGTAGCTCAACAATCTTTAATAGCCTCGTTGTAGGACCTACTATTTGTTTAGAAGTCTCTGTTTTAAGTAGAAAAATGCGATGCGTTTAAGGTGGCCGAACACAGTTTTCAAGTGCCTCTGCCTAATTCCCCATACCTTTTAAACTATTTATGCTTTGGCGCTCATTTTTTTGCAAGAGTCAAGGTTAACCATGGTAACCATGGTTGTCATGGTAACGGGGCTTGAATAATGGTTTTTGTTGATTTAAAAAAAATCCAGTTGCTAAATTGTTTTAATATTTTGCACAATAAGAATTGACATTAAATCCCTTCTGTCAACAATTTTGACATAGGCGATTTTCGTAATTCGTCGTCAATCGTTTTCTGTATTATTAAAAATCCCTGTGTCAAAATTCAGATTTTTTTCGATTTTTTTCACCTGGTCTCTGATCTATTTTTCTGCCAAATTTCTTGAAATTCTAACGACTGGATTGTTGGAAATCGGCATGTGTCTGCTAAAGCAATCGGTGTCAATTTTTCGAGTAACTGCGCATGCGTTGCATTTAACTGGGTTCTTTCAGTAACAAACAAAAGCTGAAAATTGCTGGGTTCTTTGCAGCGCTATATAAATGCTTATTATTATTATTATCATTATTATTATTGTTTTTTATTACAAAAATAATACATAAACTTTATAGAGTTCTAAAGTGTGACGTCACAAAAAATTAAATCTGTGAAATTATGGGATTGGGCGCCATTTTCGAATGGAGTATCCTTAAAAAAGGTTCCTTGCCAAAACTTAGCTCTTAATTGTAATTCCCAGCTGAAATATGAAGGATTGAAATTTGATACTGCCCCATATAAATCTCTCTAATTTTGAGTCAGTTCTAAACTGAAGGAACAGAAACAAATTTTGAAGGGTTTGTATGGAATGCCATCAAACTTTGATCCCTTATATCTCTACCACGAATTGCAATTCGGAGCTAATTTTTGGGACTAGGACGTCTTTTAGCATGCTCTATAAGAATATGGCATCATATCCCATAATTTCAAAAATTTTATTTTTGTGACGTCATCACTTTAGAACTCTATTAAAACTTCACAGTAATTACTTACAAGATTAAAAAGGCTAAAAGAACATTTGAGTAATTATTATTATTATTATTATTATATTATTATTATTATTATTATTATTATTATTGTTACCTTTCCTAACATATCTTTGTAATAGATAAGATAAGATAAGATAAGAACTTTATTAACGTGTCAGAATCTCTGGCGTACAACGATGCGGTCAATGTCAGGCTTTCCACTAGAGATAGAGCAGAACATATAGAGGCCATGAAAATGTCTAGGCTTTTATATCAGCGGCGAACCCGAGATAAAAGAAATCCCCCGATTGCTCCCAGGCTTTAGCTTTGCACAGATCAGCCCACTTCTTTAGTCTATTTCTCCTTTCTGGTCGAGTTTCATCAAGATAGAGGTATTGAATGAAGAGGAATACTCTGCATTGCTGCAGCCTCCAACAACACATCTTCCTTGCATTCTGCAACGATTTTGACACACACTATCGCATGTTCGCAAAATGACGTCAGAAGCCAACTCATCCCATTCTCCACCATTTCTTGGTCGAGAACATGGAAACTTTGAAAATTCTTAGAAAACTAACGAAAATAGCCGCAACAATCATTTTTACGCAGTGAGGTAGTAATAAGTCAGCAAAAATAAGCCCCGTTACGGATTAGGTGGATTTGGTGCCTATGGATTAGGTGGATTAGGTACCTAGTCCATGACGTCACCTATTGTTATAACCTAGGGGAAAAAATGCCTTCCTCCATACTAATAAGCGTCAATCTAGAACAATAAAAACAATAAACTTGCCTAAACTTGTCTTCACTAGGCTGATTAACTAGCTGAACATTTTGTTTACAGACCGACCGTTTTTACTGGGAAATTTTAAGCCACTAATAACTCGGAAGATTCAAATTACAAATCTGTGCAACTTTCAAAAATGGCGGGAGAGGAAGGGCTTTCAATGAATTCACTAGCACCGATTCTCGCTTTATTCTTACGAAAGAGAAGAAGTTTCGTTCAAAGGATGCGATTAATGTTTCACTTTCGCTGCTTGGGTCTGAGCTTGTTGAGGTTTGACGCATTTGGCATAGGAACTTGGTATGGAAGAACTGCTGATTGCCCGTAATGCGGGAATTCAATTGACTCTGTATGCCGACGCTGTGAAACAAGTAAAGGCCAGCTGGACGAGGGATCTGAGCATCCAACGGGTCCGGAGGAATTGTAAAACGGCGAAAGAATTGGGAAGCGTTCTGCAATTCGTCACGTTTGCAAGCATACAAGGTTGTGTTTCGAAAGAACCACGAAGCGCGCGTCTGGAAAATAATTTTGCCAGGTTGTTTGGTAAGCATCTGTCACTACACGCGATGCGATTGGCTGCGGTATTTATCGGGACAAGTTAAACCATCTTTCGAGGTAGTATAACTCTGCGTGAGTTTCCTGTCGTAAAGGCGAGAAAACCCGTTGTTTTTCCCGGTGAAAACAATTGGCATTGTTAACTCGCTAAACACTAGACAAGGTGTTTTCGCTGTATTTCTAGCCTCCCACGCAGACGTTCTTAGACTTGTCACGCGTTCCTCCCCACGAACGTCTGGAAATACAGCGAAAACACCTTGTCTAGTGTTTTCCCGGTGAAAACAATTGGCATTGTTAACTCGCTAAACACTAGACAAAGTGTTTTCGCTGTATTTCTAGCCTCCCACGCAGACGTTCTTAGGCTTGTCACGCGTTCCTCCCCACGAACGTCTGCTCAACGGACCGGTCACATCCGTTCGTTGGCGGTTAGCCAATCATCGCTTCTCTGCCTTTCCGTGGAAAGCTGGACTTTGACCCAACGTTTCAACACGAGAAATTTGCGCCGCAAAATGTTCAACATTCTCACTTACGTACGAGTTGCACCAGCAACTGCAGACATACATATTATTTCAGAAGTACCGCCAACTAATAAGACCCACATTGAGGACCGGTACGTCTTGCCTGAACTAAGTCAAACAATGGCATATACAACACGCAAAACAGTCAACTGAGTTGCACGTAAACAGCTACATTTTAATTATGTGGAGCCAGAAGGGACAAAAGGAGCAATTAACCTATCCATCGAACTCGAGAAACATAAGCTTAACTAAACTGATGGAAGAAACATAAGAACCTCTCTACAGAAACGTGAAGCTTTCTCGAAGTAAAGCTTCGGCGTCTCAGAAGAAAAAACCGGACGTGGGTAAATATGATATGCGTGATATGCAACATACGCTCTACTTACAAATAGTTCTAATGAAACAACAACCGGGCTCAACACAATATTAAATGCAAGTAAGCAACATTTCACGGAAAAATTCTTATTTTCCACATTTTGCCCCTCGAAAGCAAATATCGTGCAATATAGATGAGCCTAAACAAGGCATAAACAAATGGCACACAGCCTGGCAAACAACAGAGATGTCAACATTAACAGAACAGAGGATTGGTTCTTTTAAAACAAAGGCTAACTGCCAGTGAACGGAAGTGGCGGGTCCGTTGAGCAGACTTTCGTGGGGAGGAACGCGTGACAAGCCTAAGAACGTCTGCGCGGGAGGCTACTGTATTTCCGGACTTTTCTGACTTTATCTAGCTAAAATTGTCCTAGTGAAAACACAAAATTAGTATAATTTTCAGAGGTGAATATCAAGAACTACAAAATAACGGACTACATGTAAAGCGTAAAAACGCAGACGCAACTGTTCGTGTGTATGCTCGGATGCAGCTGTAGTTTTAATGTTAAGCTTACATGTACATCTATTGTAAATCAATTGAGTCATCGAGTTCGGCAGTAAAACAAACGGGCGAAACACTACGATAAATAAATTCCTCCGATACCTTTGCTTTATCGTTGTTGACTTCATTCACAGTAGTCATCATCGCTTAAAAATGAGTAGCTTTAGTTTGAAGAAAAATAAATTTCGTTCAATCGATCTGACCTGCGGGCAATCAACGCAACCACTGCGTGTACGATTCTTAAAAGCCTCGAATACGAGCTCCTGAAAAGATTTCTGCATGATCCAAAAGCGGCCGCAGTCATTTTTAAAATTCTCCATCCTTTCAAATATCCTGGACTTGGAGTGATGTCTTTCGAATGTGTGTAAAATATATAACTAAAATATTTACATATGCCCTCAAATTTCAGAAATTTCATGCGAAATATTTTCACATCTACTGGTAATGGTTAAGCGTAAAAGCGTATTATCGAATTATAATCAGTATGATAGATGCAGCTATTTGCAAAGTTTAAATCGTTCTAGTTTTTACAAGTAAAAACTAATTGGCGACACCTACTTAAAAACTAATTAAACTAAGCTAATAATACTAATACTACTACTACTACTACT
>CM042752.1:3295181-3302681 GCA_022496165.2 Catalaphyllia jardinei
GAACTATACCGAATCCACCTAATCCATAGGCACCCAATTCACCTAATCCGCAACGGGGCTTATCTTTGAACTTCTATAACTACTGTCGCCCTAAGTCGCCTTAATTTGCTATTGGTTACGCAAAGATAAAATGGTATCAACACACTCTAATTGCTCCTGTAGAAGATTGTTAGACTTTTAACTGTAGGGCAAGAGAACATTAGGTGAGAGAACACACCCCCGTTCTTTATGAAAATTTAACGGGTTAGGAGAAAAAAACGATTCGTTTTGAGCTACCACACTGAGCTGGACAAAACAAATTATACGTGTTTCTCCGATGCCAAAAAATAGAAGTCGTGTCATTCCGTTGCATGGATGATTAATACAAAGTGCCAAGATTCGATTTCTAACGAGCTTGAAAGTCGTTTCCCGCAAAGTGCAGAACGAATTGAAGCGGAAATCATGTCTTTCGAAAGGCATTTCAAAGCGCAAGACAGCTTAAAATATTTCTTCTGTTTGTTAGAAATTTCGCTCCAAAAATGCTGCTGATAAGAATTGCATTCTAACACGAACTCTCTAAAGCGAAAAAGATCTCTTGCAAAGTTCTTTTAAAGCGCCAGACAGTTAAAATAATTCTTCCTCTGACCTTAGGAAAAGCGCTTCGCAAGTTTTTACGCCGTTGACATAAAAAATATTACCAAAGGGATTCCTATTTTTGGTATGATGCCTGGGTTTCATAGCTATTGCTATGAGTAAACAACGACCTTCGTTTGTCGCGAAAATATCCTCGAAGATTTGTCCGCGGACATTATCTGTTCTGAGAAGCGAATAGTTTTCCGAGAGCGTACTGAGCTCGAAAAAAGCGCGAGGGCCGCACTTGGGAATGTTGGTACGAGGTCGTGACAGTAGGACCGAGCGCAGCGAGCTCCGTACAGAACGACCGAGGGCTAATATTCCTCAGTACGGCTCGAGCTGGACTTTTCCCAGTCCCCTTTTTTCCTTGAGATCGTAGATGTCGATCATTTTGGTTCGACGGGCCGCCATCTTGGTCTGTTAATGCAAGAGAAACTGGGGAGCGTACAAAATGCCCGTGGTTAAGGGGTGGTGGGGTTAATAGAGTGGGGTGAAAAGTGAAAAAAATAGGGAGACTGTAACAGCTTCACTCTGTCTCGTATCCACGGCGTTAGTTGTCCCAGCAACGGCAACACCTGATTGGTCTAAGGAACATTAGTAGAATTATACTAGTATACTAATGCACATGCTGTAATCTGATTGGCTGAGCCTTTGCACACTATCATCCATCAGTGTGCAGTGGCTGGAACTCGTCCACGAAATGGCGATGTTTTTCCGTTTTCCCAAAGTTTTGGAGAAAGGTTTTGATGAAATTAGATAAATAAATTTCTGAAAGGACTAAACGAAGGATATTTGCGGTTTCTTGACTTCAAAAGAGTTGAAATTATTGAAAAAAATCATAGGCGCGCGTACACAACCTAAATTTTAAATGCCAATTCAAACAGAGCGATCTTTTCAAGGCGCAAAGTTTAATAATACGGCAAGAAATAATTGGAAACCGTTATTTGAAGTAAATTTTAGTAAGAATTCTATTAAAACAATTAGATTATTCGCTCTCGATTTCTATGAGGTCATAGTTGATTCGGCCTTCGACCTCATCAATTATCACCTTATAGAAATCGAGAGCGAATAATCTAATTGTTAAATAGAGTTCATTGGGGGCCCATGCCAAAATGGCATCGATTACAGAAGGGGAAGAGACTGTCAATTGATTTGAATAGCGGAGGCGCCAAAATTCGGCCACACCCATTCAACACGAGACAGAGTGAAGCTGTTACAGTCCCCCTATTGTTTGTTTCGCCCGCTATACCCTCCATTACCCCTACCCTACCCCTGGGAATTTTGTACTCGCATCAAGAGACCAAGATAGCGGCCCGTGGAACTCAACGATCGACTTTTACGATTTCGCTGAAAAATAGGGGACTGTGAACAGTTTAGGCTCGAGTTAGCTAAGTTAGTAAGTAGTTTATTATATGGCACTCGGGCCATGCTTGATTGTTTTCTGCTAAAACGCTCATTCGGTCATTTGAATTAAAAGGCATTCCACAATAAGATGTTTTTGATGACGCGAGAAAATCAGAAAGAAACAAGCTACCAAGAGTTTGGAAACAAATTTTTTGAACGAAAATCATTTTGAATGTAAACAAGACTTCAAGAAACATTTGTAACGGAATTTGACAGAAGTCTCAACAGTTGCAAGTTGTTGATATTCGGAAAAGGGATTTTGTCGATAACTCAAGCATATTGAGGCATGGCTCAAGCCTAATTTGCATAAAATCAGAAAACAACAGTAATAACTCTGTCAGGATTTGGTTTTATCTTTGCAAAACTGGCAACCTGACCAAGCTCGACGACCAGTAAAATCTGATAAAATACGTCCCGTGACCATTAATAATTGTTTTCTTGTTTGGATAAACAAATCATGGGAAATGGGCCGCCAAGTTGGCATACATTCACTATTAAATTTAGCATTTTTCATAATTGTGCTAATGGCCCAAGCAAGAAAAAGGGAGGGTTTCACGGTTTGGCGCATGTCCATTAATCAAAATACTTTTCTTCCCTTCTTATCAATGTTTTCTCTTCAAAAGCCCCACTCAGATGTAGGTCAGTAGTAACTTCCTATAGTTAGTCGAGGCAGAGGATTTCAGTGGATTTTACCGAACCTGTCAACCGTTGAATTTAGTTTTGACTCGTACAATTTACTCTAAGGTTAATGACTGTAAGGTTATTCGTTGCATGCGAAATTGTGTAACTTGCTTTCGTCCGATTGATTCATAAACAATAAAAAACTGGACCCCTGCCAAAAAGACTGCGTAGGCGAATAAACAACACAGACATCCGCCGAACCGTGAAACCCTCCCTCTAAAATACTCAGTTTAGAAGTTATTAGGTAAAAGAGGTTACTTGACCTCCTGTATTTATTTTTAGAAAGCAGTCCTAAAAAAATACGCGCGCTGATTGGTTAAAAATCGTGTTTGTAGAACTCGGTGGAGACACAGAATTGGCGTGCGCTGTTGACGTAGTGATGGCGCGAGCAAAGAGAATATACATTTTGATAATCAAACTTGAAAAAGCTGTGGAAACACTCGCCCGCGGTTCGTGTTCCCACAGCATTTCTCGTTCTCCCAAACTTCCACTCGTGTTTCTATACCTCGATAGAAACACGATACATGTTTTCTATTTCCTAAATATACCCTTAAATAATTGAGTTCATCCATTCAAGTTTGAATTTTCCGGCTTTCGAAAACATAGAATACACAGCTTATAACTGTTTCCATGGAAACTGTCCTCGTGGCAAAATCCCGACCAAGAAAGAACCAATCAGAACGCTCAAATTTACCTCGACTATTTTGCCATTCACAGTAATAATCTCGGATATTCCCAGTTTTAGCTGTGGAATATTCGGTCAGGTGACGGGTTTCGACCAATCGCACGCGAAAGAAAAACATTTGATACAGAGACGATTTACAAATGGCTTATATAGCGTGACTTTCCTTGATATTTTCCAGGTTGAAAGAATACATATCTTCTGTGAAAACGGCTCGGATCCTGACGACATCAAGGCCCACAATTTGCCCGAGGACTGGAAATTACATTTTCATTTTCTTGATCGGCGCATGCGCTACAGAGACGCCTTCCAGTATGCTTCGAACCACTTGTTACGTAGAAATGTAATGATAATGAACGCAGACTGTTATGTTGATAAAGGGTTTGAGCGACTAAAGGAAAGCATTTTAAACAGAAAAACAATGTACGCATTGACAAGGCATGAAACTCCCGAAAACGTGCGTCTCTGCAACGCCAGGGATTTCTGTGGACCAAGAGCAACATACCATGGTTCCCACGATGCATTTCTGTTCAGGCTTCTCGTGCCACTTCCCTCTCAACTATTACAAAGCATTGACTACCGGCCGAACATGATGGGCATTGAACAAGTTTTGATATTTAACTTTAAAAAGTATGTACAATTTAATGTAAAAAACCCGTGTAAAATCCTGCATGTTGTTCACCATCACTGCAGCAACGAAAGAAACGAAACAGAGCGACTTATTGATGGCCACCGACTAAATAGCTATCTTCGCATCAGAAGATACCAAGGCTGGACAGCATTTTCTAGTTTGTGATGTAATCTTTTATTGTACGTTTTTCTTCTGAATATGCAATCATACTGTTTGGAAACGGACGATTTAGCCGCAAAAGTTATAACTTGGTTAAATAAATTACGTGTTATACATGACAAAGCATCAGGCATATTTGAAGGTTATCGAATGGTGTTTGCGAACATTTACGAGCATCCGAGCAGTGGGTTTATTTTTGCGAGCACGAGCAGTGATCTATTTTGTTATGCTAGCAGCGAGCACTTAAAGTGATTCCCTAGTAAAAGCATCCGTCATATACTTCCGATGAAACTTGGTATGCTGTTGTCACAGGACAGGAAGATATTAAAACGTAATAAAACTAGGGGGTCACCTTGCTTGTTTTTATGCCACAATGTTAACAAATATGTTATTAAGGTGACTTTGGTAATCGCAGTGCGCAACAAATATGCTCGATTATTTTTCAACGCAGCGCGTTATATCACACCTAATTTGAATTTCTTTGATTGCTTATTCATCTACGGCCCAGAAAAAAATGCCTTCAAATACCTTGCATTTTTATATCCTTTAACAGAAACATAAGCCCGTTATGTCTCAATATGCAGAATTTATTTCATTTGCCCCAAAATTAGCCGTAGATGTCTGCTAATTGTTTCTTAGTTTTTGAGGATACTGTTGTCATTGAAATTGTAAAATAAAAAATATAGGTCACGTCATGTTCGTTTAGGAGAAACAAGCATTTGTTTCGTTGTCGAGCCAAGCCTAATAAGGGAAATCTCCTACGTTATGTATGTGCACGCGCTTATTTGCGCACGCTAGTGACGCGAAAATCGTGCGCAGTAGGGATGCGCAATGTGACACTGAGGAATCACCTTAAGAAAATACAGTCGGCGAGCGACGAGCACTTCGTAAATTTTCGGCTAGCTGAAATCTCTCTTGTATTAAACAGTTGTTGTACGCCAAGTTATCTGGCTGGTAAGGTAAAAAAGGACAATAGACGCAAAGCTAGGCAACACGTTAGGATCTTATCGTGGTTCTATCAAAGCATTCCAAGAGGCTGACAAGAAATTATGCCTCTTAGCTTCACGTGAGTCAGTGGGTGGACGCTAAGGGAGTTCTAAAGCTTTCTAAGGCCCAGCCCTTTAGGGTCCTGGAGGGTACGGTAGCCTGTGCAAGCACTAGAGTTACCCTACCAACAGGGTCAAAGATAGCCCGCGTTTAGAAGCACTGTTTCATGTAGGATTATCCTACTACCCGGGACTGCACCTCGGCCGGCCAGTTTCAAAAAAACGTCAACAAAATGAGAAAGCATTTTTCCCGAAAAAAAAAATCATATTCTTAATAGCGTATGCATTTTCTCATTGTTCCCACATTTGAATTACGGGTAACATTGTTTTCAGTACCTATTTTTTTCCAAGGTGAAATTTATGCTTCCACTCCACCGCAGAGAATTTTAACGAGAATCCGAGCATGCGAGCAGTTGCAACACGAGTAACCAAGCACTTATCTAAGTTTTGCGAGCAGGTCGAGCAGAGGCCAAATTTTCTGAGCACTTTCAAATTAAAAAGGACCATTCGATACCCGTTATTTTAACTTTTGTTATAACTGTAGGTGGAGGGGGGGATCTAGAATAATTTTTAGGAGACAAGGAGGGCAAGTAAGAACTTAACTCGTCTTTAACTCGTCTTATGGGCGGAAATGGGGCACTACATAATATTTCATTATGTATTGCTCATATTTCGACTCCTCACCCTCCCCTCCTGATAATTGTTGCATGTTCCCTCATGGTGGATGAAATAAAAGTGTACCCTAGGATGCCCTCCCCTGTATCCAATCTCCATGCCTTATTAACTAGACAGCTAGAATTTGCTAATAATAACAAAAAATGTGGAGAGTGTGAAAAAGAGAAAACATAAAATTGATGCAAGGTGATCTTCATTCTGATGAATATCCTGCGAGCAGGTTTTCAAGCATTGCAGCAAAAGTAAGGTCGATTCAAGTAATGATCCAGCTAAGAAGCAGGCAGAAAGACAATAGGCCACGGCAATAGCGTCAGTTAGTTTTGAGGCGCTAATTTTTCCAATCAAATTAAATCTGAATACTGAATACTCTAATTGGTTAATGTAGCAAAAAGCGCGAAATTTGAATTTCAATCTTAAAGTTTACAGATTTTCCTGTTAAACAACCCTTTTTTCCGCTAGTTCATTCATAGGTTATTTAAAAAACTTAAGACGTAAAAATTTTGGATTTTGTATGCGCCATTTAGCGAGGAATTTAACTTATGACTGAAAGAACGCAGGAGGATGCCTGACCGCAACGTAGCCATCAAAGAGTGCCGCACCGGCTGTCACGATGTGATCTAACGAAGTCATGATGGTCGCGATCTTTGAACAGTGCTTTCGTTTTCTGCTGTGTTTGATTCGTCTTTGCAGCTAAAACGTCTTCGGGGAAAAGAGCTGCTTTAGATCAAACCTCAGAGGAAGCTGGACAGGAAGCTGGACAGGAAGCTGGAAGCTGGTTTTTTTTTCTGCAACATCCTGTCAATAATCAAACTTCGGGTGTTAGTTTGCAACTGGAGCACGTCTGTGAACCGCGAAATATTTTTGACTTAGCTAATCGATCATTTATATTTTTATGCTTTTTACGCAGAAATTTCGTCTCCTAAGACTGCCTACCTCTTGGCTGGACCATTACTTAATAATGAGCAAAGTTCGTGAGTTTACTAGTGCCAGTCCTCTCACCGTCTCGCTTCGCTAGCAGAGTCATAGTCCAGTCCCTGAACTCTCCTCTCTTCCCGCCTCCTATAGGGGTTGAACTCGGGTGGGCAAAACGAGAGCCCAGGATAACTTGCATACGCATGCTCAGAACGAACCGATCAAAATTGCTTGGTCCCAACCTTAGCACAGACGATACGCGTGTCAAACAAGTCGCACGTACGCTGGAAACTTTACCACAATTACTGCTAATCCCGCAATCTGGTTGGAGAATGGCCAAAAGTGCTGTAAAGGGAGCTTCAATAAATGTATGCAGACAGTACTGCTTCGGCTGTATCATGTACGTAATTTGCCGTTGTCGATAAGAGTCCATACCACGCTGCTCGCGTCAATGTGTCGCTCAATGCCTTTTTCAGCTCGCGCTCTGAAAAGTTGTTTCTTTGACGTTGATATTGTGGTAAAAAACAAGTCGAAATTTGGTTTATCGTGGTCTGTACTCGTATCGACAACGAGTACGCATCATTACTTTTTTCTCAAACATTTTTTCGTATTGTTTCTGCATGTTGAGCAAATTGCAAAAGTTTTTAAAAGGAAAGTCTGACGCGTACAAGTAGCTTATTGCATAATGCAGCGCGTGC
>CM042752.1:3307681-3340181 GCA_022496165.2 Catalaphyllia jardinei
CAAACGGCAAACGGCAAAAATAAAACTTTTTGTCTTAAGCTCTTTGAATGGTAGAGTTAAAATATTTGTATTTGTGGTGAATAGTAGGAGACGTTTTTTTACTTTTGTGAGATTTAATTAAGGATTAGATGAAAAGAACACAAATTCAGAGGTCATCTTTGCCGCTTGCCGTCTGCCGTAAACGTCATGCTTAAACTCTTTAATATTGTTCGTCCCGCTTCTGCGGCCTCCAGGGAAATGTGCACTGCAGACACGATGGTTTGACTGCCACTTGTAATCCATTGTTCTTGCTTTTAGTGCAGCGACCCATTTCTGTTTAAGTTTTGGGTCTTTTTGAAAACTGAAAAATGTAAGATTCTTATGTACCCAGGTTTTATGAGGACAGCGAAACCCAACGCACCTAAACGGCATATCAGAAAAGTAATTGAGATGTGCGTCTGGGTGAAACTTGAGCTGCCCGAAGTCCGGTTTGTTTACACAACTAGACGCCTTGCTGCGTGTACCCAGGCAGTCGTTATACTGAGAAGCACTGGCTATATTGCAATTGAGCTTAAATGTTCTGCATTTGAGGTCCTGCGAAATTCAATCGAGTCGATGTGCTCAAGCTATTCTGCCTTCGATTGCATTTCTTGGAATCGATTAATAGCTTATTACTCGTACACAGACCTTTATCACGTAAAATGAGTCAAGATCGTTACATCAGCCTATGAACGTTTCAGTCTATTTTCTTCAGCCTTTGCCGTTGTTGTTGTTTGTTGTTTTTCAATCCTCAAACAAGAGAGACATTTTGCATTCCAGAGTTATGGCGGTGCGTGACATAGAGCCACCCTGGGCTCTGTAAATTTGTTCAAAATAATTCGAGGAATATCTCAGGTTTGGGAAAACGCAGATTTAAAAATTAGAGAAGTGTAATCTTTATTACTCTCCTATAACATCAAAATTTCTTGACTTTATTCACTGAATGGTTTTCGAATAATTTTTTTATTGCTTTAGGATTGCGTTACAGTACAATACAAGAGTTGTTTTGCTGGGGTCAACTCGTACATTAGTTTCTTTTATCTTAAATGTACAATAATTCGCTACATGGGTTTCATTCTTGAGAAGACACATACCTATGTTACAAGAAAATAACGAGATAATATCGTTTAGTTCGAGATTTTAACTTAATTACACGTTACGAAGTTTCTCAGAGCGTTTAACTAAGGTGTACTCAAACACATACATTGGTAAACAACAGAAACATACTCTCTAACATTTCTGCTCTTGTTGCTCAGACGAGTTCGTGCTGGGATCCTACTTGGTTCACGATCACGTCTAAAAAATATGATGACGCTTCTGAAGATGCTTTTTATCAAGGTGAAGAGTCGATAGCCCCGGTTGATAGCTGGCTCCTTTAGCATATTAAACATGATTCTTGATGAATTCACTCCAAACGTTCGCTCGTAAATTGTTGATCTCTCGTAAGCCTTGCAGACCAACCCTTTCCCAAAACTTTTAACGACCTTTAGTGTTGGTCTACCGCGAACGGTGTGTTCGTTTGTCTGTGATTTCATCGCCCTAGAAATCATGGAATTCGACCTACTAGCTTTTTCACGACGACAACTGCTGTTCCATGTGTCGCACGCTGCATTAGTGACGCATGCGCTGTAGAGACCAGACGACGATTTGTGACTGAACGAGGAAAAAAAAAAACAGGAAAGAAAGCCGAAATTTAAACCCAGGCCTCACTGCCTGGGTAATTATGGCGATCTACCCTGGCCACGCGTGGCACCATCTTTTTTAGTATCGAGGATTGTCAACAAATCTTGACAAAGATTTCTTTCGTTACCTTTGACACTGAATGTCGTTTAGCGTGGCACTGGTGAAATTCCACTGATTTGGGATTTATTGACATGTTTTTAACCAATCAGAATTTAATGCAGAAACTGTTGCTTGTATTTTATTATTCAGAAAATCGGGTCACAAGCCGAATCTGGAAAGCACTTCCAAATTTGGTTTTTCCCCCGATTTGAAGGGAAAAAAGGCGGTGTTCTCAGCATGTGCATGCAAGTCATCCTGGGTCGGGTTGTTCAAAGCCCTGTTAAGCTAACCAAGGGTTACCGAGAATTTTGATTTCAGTTTTATAACTTTTTGGTGAGGTGTTCTGTTTATATTATTTGTCCTTCAGTTGTGAGCTGAAATGATCCCAAACTACACTAAACATTAGAGGTAAAAAACATTTTTAAGCAAGAAAACATAGTGGTTCAGTTAACGTTTAACCCTGGGTTAACGCTAGCCGGCTTTCGGACAACCCGGCTCTGGACTCTCGTTTAGCCCGCCCAGGTTCAGCCCCTATAGGGGAATCCTTGTTTACAATATTTGCCTCATTAGCATAAGCAATTCAGTTTCTAAAGGAGCTACAAATCAATCAGTTCTGAATATTTAAAGGTCATAGTACGATTACCTCTGCCAATAAATTTGAGCCTGATGTACTGAATACGTTTTGTGCAACACGGGTTTAAAAACTCAAAATTTAACAAAGAATGTATAAGCTCATTAGCGCTTTTGCCACCCAGAAATTTTGCATTTTTTGAAAGACAATTTCTCCTTCAATATTACACACAAAGACCTAAGAATTTCAGCATGTATTAAGTTTTGCTAGCTCTTTAGCTGTCTGCAGTCAATTCATATCTAACAAGTTTATTTCTGTAAGCAAAGCCGTATGCAAATGAGCAAAAATGTAAACAATGCATGACGTCAGCATGAAACCCCCTATAGGGGCGGGAAAAAAGGAGAGTTCAGGGACTGGACTAGCAGAGTCACGACTTTGCTCATCGATCGACCTTGCAACTGTCACAACGCGTGAGAGTCTGCTCGGAGGCTATCTGATGAAGGGCAGTTACAACAAAACTGTGTAGAAAAGGACAAGGTGGGAGAGCCAGCAGTACAGGGAGGGAAGAACAGGAATCGACATCAGCATTATAGCTCGATGACGTAAGTACTCGTTCAGCACAATTTTGCAGTTTTTTGTAGCTTGTTAGATAATGCATTGCCATAATTAATTATCCCAGACTAAGCTGCGGTAATCAAAATGAAGTTTTACAAGTGAGTTGAATATGCAGAGTAGAAAACGTCAGAGCGTTGCGTTGGTGACGACCAAATACAAACATTTCGTCCGGAAATCCAAAGATCTGTTCTCGAAGGTTTTTGAGAGCATTCGATCATAACAAATATGCAATAATCTATTCGGTCTAAAACACAAACAAAACTAAACTAAAAGCCTGTCGTGTCAGTTGACGTGTTATTTTAAAAGCCAGCGAGTTGTCAAAGTTCTTACAGTCTAAGAGGTGATTGGATTCAGAAAATAATGCTGTCCAGCAGGCTTCCACTACTTACCGGCTTGCAGCGCATCAGAGGCTGCTTATATGACTAGCGTCAAGCAATAAATGGCCTTGATGCAAATCAAATAACCCATTAACCACAAATTTTAGACTTCTTACACGCGAATTTCTCATTCAATAAATATTCATTCGTATTTTATAAGAAAGAGGACCGGGCCGAGAATAGAAATCATTGAAAAACCTGGTTTTAGTTGAGGTAGGATATTTAATATTCATACATTATTTGTGTTCCTAGCTATAAATTGTCGGATGGTTGTTGAGTCTGGTCAAATCACTAGGCGATTTTTTCGCCAAGATCGAAATGTCATAAAAAAAATTAATATCTTCTAGCAAGCGTTACGCGTCTATGCCTTTAGTCGGGAAGCCGCTGTAAGTGTCTTATACCAGCGAACTCCTAACTACGCTTGTTCTTGGGCTGCGTGCGACACAAGTTGAGAAGAACTCAATAGGAAAAAGTTTACGTCACTATAGAACTCTCTTGCTTAACAAAATGCGTTTATTGACAAAGAAGGTAAGACTATTTCTTTTTCCTTTGTTTAGTTCAGTTTCAGTCCCAAATCAAAGTATTGTAATTTAGACTACAAAGTCGAGGTTTCTCCAAGATCGTTGAGCAGATTAGTGAAAATTGAGCGGTGGAGCCAGGAAAGGAATTAAGACCGCCTTAATTGCTGTAATCTTACTCGGTCCAAAAAGAAAAAAAACGGTGAGAGTTCCTTGTTTTTATGTTCAGTTTAAGGTGGCTGGACACAGTTTTTGATAACTGTGTTTCATTCGTCTTTTTCTCTAAAACCCTTGATCCTCTTGTTGTCAAAAATGGCAGCAAGCAAGTTAACGACAAAAACGTCCGTTTTGGAAAGTTACGCTGACGTATGTGCCGTTGCCATGGCAAATCGATGTTTTGTTTTGAAGTGTACAAGCTTGATAGTCAGGATAGACATCCCAACGAATGACTAAAAGCATCTCTAATTTTCAGCACAGTATGCATGGAACTCACAGCCTCTAGGACAAGATCAAAGTGTTTGTATCTATAACACGGGGGAAAGAAGGATCGAGGTGGACTGTTCCACGAAAAACAATTTTGATTTTTATTTGCAATTGCAGATTGATTGAGTGTTCTTACTTTTTAAGCTTCAGGTGTGCAATTAGTGATATTATTATACATTGTACTCACTATCAGCATTCTGATTGGCCAAGAGCCCCCTGTTTATTTTGAGAATTCACGTGATTTTGTGGATAAGCAGGATTAGGGTATAACCTGCTATTCAATTATATGTGCAGATTACACCTAGCGAAGTGCGCATGCGTAATACATCTTTGGCTAAAGAGCGCGAGCAATTGAATGGTTTCGAAACATGCGGCCGCTTGGTGCGTTTGTCCTTGTATTTTTAGAAACACAAGTAAAATCTACTGGCATTTCACACATATTTTCCATAAGACAAAGTATAATAAAACAATAATTGAATTCGGTTTTGTGATATCGGGAATAATCAAGGTCTCGCAAGTGTAATAAGCCTCGGCCTCCGGCCTCGGCTGATTACACTTGCCTCGACCTTGATTATTCCCGATATCACAAAAAACTCATCCAATTATTGTTTGTAATGACACAAAAAATGGTCACGATGGAAAAGAAAAAGAAACAAATGTTTTTTTTTGTATTGCGTCTGATCATGTGCATCAAAACAGGCAAGACAATTTTAAAAACTTTAAATTAAGCAGAACTAATAAGAACCAACTGCCATGCACACCCTTATATCTCCTGGAAAACATCTAAATATTAGTGCTAGTCACCCAATCCACAAAGGAGTAAACACTGAGAGTTAAAAATCAAAATCACACTGAAAGCAGCAGTCTCTGACATTTAAAAGATGGATTAAATAATATAGAAGCTTTTTTATACTTTACCTTTTTATATTAGTAAGTCCTCCCTCGGCTCTCAAGTTTAAGATTACTAACAACATCACATGAAAATAAGTTTAAGGCTGCTGTCAAAAGAAATTTTAGTAGAGTGTGGAAGCTTTTGTGTAGTTTATCATTATTCATTATTTTCATTTATTATTATTATTTATTATTATTATTTATTATTATTATTTTTTATTATTATTTTTTTTATTTTGTTGTTATTAGATTTAATTAGTAGTAGATCAGTATATTAGCAATGTAATTAATGCATTTTAGTATTTACGTTAAGTCCTGATGTTTTATCCGTGTATAAATAAAGTTAAATAAATAAATAAACAGGTAAAAAAAATCACAGATTTTGGTCACAAACAGGACAGGGTTTTAAGAAACGCGCCACACACCCCCACCAAATTTTTCTGAGAGCACCCACCCTGGGACATGTCACTGTTTTATGGCAAAACAAGCTCAAATGCCTACTCTGGTACATATAACAGAAATCATTATTTGTTCAAGCATGGATAATGGATAATATAATGTAAAAAGGAAAAATATGAAAAAATGTACAAGTGGTATTAGAGGAATCCAAAGGAATGGGTGTGGTTTAAATCAAATATCATCACACAGTGGAAAGAGCGCCAGTGTGAAAGAGACGAGAATGCCACAGCGAAGTAAACTGTAGCAGCTTTAATACGGCCCAGACTAAAGATGGCCGTCCGTATCATAACACGAGGTCAAGACATGCGCGCGCATATACAAAACACATTGCTGCAGGCACAGCCTGCTGGCGCAATCTCTTCTTCCTTCTAACAGGAAACACGAACTAGCTAGCGGTTTTGAATCAACGGGCTGGCATTACACGAGTTACGGAAAGATGAATCATGAAATAAAATGAACATAAATCAAAACGGACTAACTGAGTGTCACTGTCTCTGGAAATATGTCATGAAAGCATGAACCTAGTACCAAACGACAGAGCTGGAGGAGCAACGGGCAGGCTAAAATCTTACATAGTCATTTAAGTAGGAAGGAGGTCTGCGCTGTCTCTGAGGTCTTGGGACAGGAGGTTCCGGAGATGAAAATGGGGAGGAACTCAATGATTGGTCAGTAGCAACAACATTGGTGCACGGCTCCTCAGGGACGGTGGCGGGAGACGGGATATGGAACGGAACGTCGAGCGTTGGATCAGCACTCGCCAAGAAATTTGAGGCGGGACTGATCTGGTAGTAAGTTGTCGGGATCTACGGACACAGTAGACGAAAAGGGTGGTGAACACTTGGGCCCCACGGGAGGCGGTTGATCTGTGGGTATCTGGCTGGGGGTAGGTGACGGTGCGCCTATGGTGGGTAGGATCTGGCTGATGTGCTCATGGCGACCGATGGCTTTTGGCTCCTCGGAAGTGTTGACTAAACGGATTTTGGATCCGACAGCTTCCAAGATTTGGGGTTCACGCCAGATGTGGGCAGGTTTCGTATGCTTTGAGATAGGGGTGTCTGTACGTGCTTGGAGTGCCAATATACGATCATCTCTCAGGTCAGGGGGGATGTCAAGCTCTAAGTACTCTCCAAGCCACACAACAGTCACGGAAGAAGGAGCGCGCAGGGTAAACGTTTGTGCACGCCGCACGGCATGGGAACCAGTGGTTGTATCATCTGTAGTCTCGTAATGTATGATTTCAGAGTCTTGAATACGTACTTGGCACTTTGCGGGACGGACGGTAATGCCATTGGCAATCAGGAAGGGTGTGCCCGCTAGACTGTCTACGTCTAGGTTGTCAGCAACGAGGGCGTCAAGAGCGAGGCGAGGTGAGTTTCGCCGGCTACGGCTAAGGGAGTCACGCCGTCGGCCTGCAAGGCCTGCTGGGAAGATTAATGAGAGCACCGATAGAACGGGCCACGGATGATTTAATCATACTAGTCTCTGCGGCTGTGTCAAGGGT
Organism: Catalaphyllia jardinei; assembly: GCA_022496165.2. Taxonomy (NCBI): domain Eukaryota; kingdom Metazoa; phylum Cnidaria; class Anthozoa; order Scleractinia; family Caryophylliidae; genus Catalaphyllia; species Catalaphyllia jardinei. The sequence goes on from CM042752.1 coordinate 3,314,897, forward strand.
GAGTCGTAGCGGATGTTGTTTATAGAAAGCCTTGAAGTGGGGCGACTGTTTAGTACTGACGCGACGCGAAACTGTACGTGCGGAATCACACGGAGTGTGGTCGTCTTCGTCGAGGAAAGGGGAGGGTATATACTCGGCGTAGTCAGGCTCCTCATCGTCAATGGTAGAAGTTAGACGAGAACGAGAAAGACATGTACGGTCCTCCGGAAGTAAATACGAGCAAGCGCTTAGGAAGTGCTGGTCATTGCGTCCTGCCTGTTTACATAGAGGACACGACTTTGGTCGCTTGTTGGGAGCCCGTGGCTGTGGAGGCGATTTGTAAAGGCGAGGAGAAAACTGTCTGCACCTTGCGGCGGTGGTACGTAGGACTTCAGAGCCAGCGGTAAAGCGAATCTCCTTGAGGAGAGAGTCTAAAGGCTGTGAAATTTCAGGTTTCAAGGAGGCCAGAGTCTTTGACCTTAACTCTGTGCCATAACGCTGCTTGACGAGATCATGGAGGTCGGGGTGTATGAGCCTTAACCATGTTAAAACCACTCAATTTTCGAGTGTGGGTCTCAGCTCCTCATCAGCTGTAATAATGTAGCCGTGATGGGTAATGCTGCTATTGGCAATAAGGAGATTATCTTCGATGAAAGACATTAACCGCTGGAATAAATCTTCTGGGTGTTCATCGACATCAAGCTTAATGGTAGCAAAATCGAGAAAATGGGCACCAGTAGACTGGAAGCCATAGTGAGCCCTTATTGCTTGCCAAATGGACTTAACGGATGTGGAATTTTTCACGATGGTATTACGTGAAATGACAGGGCAAAAATTTGCTATTTTACCCAACATGAGCTCAAGGTGCACGTTCTTCTGATTAGCGGTACGTCGACAGGAGGTTGGGACGTCTTCTCAATCAGACGTAAGTCCTCTCTGGGGGGAAGTGGAAGACTTTTTCAGCCACGAAAATTTGTCTGCTAAAAAGGGGGCAAAATTGGCTTTCAGGGAGAGGGAATACTGGAGATTCTGCCTCCAGGCTTCGAATGTTGTAATGGTTTCGTTCTTCGTAAGGGACCATTGCTTTGGAGCTCTGTTTGAATTCATATCTAACAATAAGGAACAGTGAAGTGGTACTTTCCTTTGATGAGATGGTGTGCTGCTCCGAGTTCACTCAACCACAGGATAGATTGACTCGTTGATGCTTGGATTAGCGAGACCACTTTCGGACTCTCGGGCTATCTGGCTTTCGGGGGCGTAGATTAGTCGACGCTGCCAGTGTTAAAGAGACGAGAATGCCACAATGAAGTAAACTGTAGCAGATTTAATACGGCCCAGACTAAAGATGGCCTTCCGTATCACAACACGAGGTCAAGAAATGCGCGCGCATATACAAAACACATTGCCGCAAGCACAGCCTGCTGGCGGAGAATGAATATTTTCTGGCAAAATACAATTTGAATTACATGTATGTTAGGCTCCAGCATATTAAACATAGCTATTACAAAATCATCTGCTTTCAGCATTTTCCATTTGATCAAGAGTTGTGACATACAGATACTTGACAAAGAAATTTAAAAGTTCTTAAATGAGGCAGAGGAACATTTTCAGTTGAATGTGGAAGCGTATTTAAGAGAGGAGTTCTTGAAACATCCTGTGGGAGATTCAAGTACTTATGACCTCAATTCAGTCATGATTGTTCAAACACCTGGAAGCTAAACCGAAAGGGCAGTGTAAAAATCTTTCCTTCAAATAATTTTACATAAAAAATATCCACAGCACTCACAGAAAACATCCATACAATGTGTAATATAACTTTTCAATTGAACAGAGCAAAGGATCATATCAGAGACTTCAGCCATGAAACTTTTGTTGTCATTAAACATCAAGATTCAGTAGTCAACAAGGAATCACACTATCATTAAACAACTTCTCCACAGGCCAGCTACCAATCTCCCAGCCGTGTAAAAATACTAAGTTATTGTTATAATCATTGATCTTGAATTATGTGTTTAAATGGAGAATGTTCCACTAAATATTGCAATTTAGTACACAATTGTAAAGGATAACAGAAAGCAGTTTGATTATGTTTTCGTTTTTTTTTGCATATCAAAGCAGTATAAATTAATTAGTTAAAAATATTCTTACATTAGCACAATAACAGCAAATATAAATTGTAGTATAGAGACAGCAAGAAATATTTATGAAAAATAAATTATCATTTCATGGAACTTACCAGCCTTTTAAAAGAAAACCCGCACACGCACTGAACGACACAATCTGTTTCAAGAAACAAACCTCCGACGTATCTCGCGTTAAAAATAACTTTAATGAAATGATTTTAGACTTCAGCTTAATTTAAAATAAACGTTAACAAGTATGAAATATTTTTTAAAAAAGATTAACTTGCACTCGTAAGTTAGACTTATAGCTTGAAAAGGAAATTGGTTTTACCACTTGGCGATATCGAAGATCCTTCTCTATTTTATGAGATGCAGACAAACTGAAAGACATAGGCAAACTAAACCAATCCGTTGGCGAACCGACCAAAAGGAAAGTTGGTGACTGGAATTTAGGGAAAAAATCCAGCGGAACGCAGGCGAATGCGGCACAACTTCAGTGCGAATTGAAAATTAACTTATCGTCTTACAACAACAATGAAAATCTCGTCTCTACGATGGGTAATGCTATCAACTCACGGAGTTTGAAAACGATCTCCTGCACTTTACAGCACAACACAAGGCCAAAAGCGCATTATTCTAATTATTTTAACAAAAAACATTAAAGAAATAGTCTACTCTATCTCCGAGGCGGATGCCATGAACGCCACTGACAAATAAGTTGTCACTTGACAAACGGCAAATGATAATACAGTTCATCCGCAGTGCATTATGAGAAGGGCTTCCAGCCCCTCCTGTTGCTCTCCATGAGTTTTTGGAGCTCAGTGGATAGAGCGCCTGCCGAGTGTTCGGGAGGTCATGGGTTCGATTACTTTCGGGGACTCAGTATTTTTCTTTGTCCCATGCTTTTGTCATGTTGATCATTTACTTTTCACATTTTAAAACCTATAACAACGAACTTGACAACAATTAACGTGCGATACACAGTACAGAGCGTGGTAGAAACTAAAAGCCTGACGTCGTGCTCCTTTTAATCTCGTTCGACTAATAATTTGACATATCAAGGCAGGGAGTTGTCACAATATTGACACTCTGGACAAAATCAGTTTTTTAATTAACCAGTTCCATCTGACTCTTTTACATGCAGTTATCTCGAGGGCCAAAGGATATGAGCAGCACTACGCAAATTTTGGCGATGGTCGCATAAAGCCAACATGTTTTAATCAAACGTTTGCTGATTGAAAAGCCGGCCTCTCACAAAAGGATGATAAAAACATGTTGGGCGCAACTTATCCAAGAGTTGTTCCATCGCCTTTTTTTTTTCTTCTTCCTTTTCTACTTCGTTTGAGAGGCTGCAACTGCGCTGGCTTTCTCTATTAGCAATCGAGAAAAATTGTCTTGCTTCCTTATTTGCGATCGAAAGAGGCTTGTCTTCGCTGATGCCATCTGTTTAATAGTGCCGCTAATTCTCGTCGAGATAACAGTAAAAAGAGTCAGATAGACTGGCTTAAATAATTTTTTTTTGAAAAAAAATAATACTAATGAACAAACTTTATTGAAAACCTCACAAAAATTACACAAGTATTTCCAACAGCTAGAAACTATTCAGTTATTTCAATTTAAAAGTAGAACCTTTTTTGGTGCTGCCGCCAATAATAATAATAATAATAATAATAATAGTAAGTGTTATTTAACCAGGATGACCTCTTCAGCAGAAAAAAAGTGCTAATATCAATAAGGGCCCTGCAAAGAAAAAGAACCTAAAAAGCCTAAAACAGCCACCAACTTTAAAAACGCTACTAGAAAAGTGGACCAAAGTTATTTGTTATCAGTGTACAGTGGAACCTCGATATAATAAAAGCGCAAGCCAGGGACCCAGCAAAATATGTTTCTAAAAACAAGGTTTTGTTGCTTCTTTCCATACAGTTTACTGTTATTACTCTTCCCAGTAGACCGCGACACCTACGAATTTTTTGCTCTAGGTTTCAGTAAAATTCCTTGCCGCCTTTGAGAGTAACGTTTTTGATGCCGCGAGTTTGTTTCAAATCAATCACATGGTACACTGAAATGCACCACGTGAGGGCATTTTTTCTGTGTGGCGTCATGACTTTTTCGTACTACGTGATGTTCATTCACAACATGTTTATCTTCAAGAGGAAAGCTTACCGGGCGTTTTGCGTCGAAAAAAACCACTCCAAATTTGTCCTGATCATATTTTATCTTCAGCTGATAAACAGCGGCCATGCTGACAGTTCTATGGCAGACAAATACCACGATAAGCTTTCCTCTTGAAGATAAACATGTTTTGAATGAACATCACGCAGTACGAAAAAGACATGACGTGACACACAAGAAAATGTTCTCACGTGGTTCATTTCAATGTACCACGTGATTGGTTTGAAACAAACTCGTGGCATCAAAAACGTTGCTCTGAAGGCGACAAAAAAATTCGTGGGTGTCGCGGTCTACTGGGAAGAGTAATACTAGACAGAGATATATCTTCCGTTATACTGGGGACTTCGTTATACAAAGGTTAGTTAAGTAGATGTTCCACTGTAACTATTATCAACACGTGTTTTATATTAATGGCAACAAAACAAAATTGTTTGCGTTGCCAAAATTTGGAAGCCTCCGAAACAGGACTTCGGCTTCTTTGAAGTTTTCAAACCTGGCCATGAAGTTTGCACTTATTTTTCACTTCGAGTGCTTGGCGTCAACAAATCCATTACTTCGCTCCAGTGCGATTTTCATTTGTTTTTTCGCTCTTTGCTACACTTCGAGAAAGCTGCCTTGAAGCTGGGGCAAAAAAACAACCAATAAAACACAAGGCCTGTTGAAAGACTAGCCAGTTTCCAGCGCATTAGAGCCTGCTCCCTAGCTGAGTGGGGATTGTGGCAGAACATGCTGTAATCACGTGTTGACACGAGTGGACCTCTAACAGCTTTGTCATACGAACGTTTGAAAAATGAAATATTTCTTTTTAATTAGACATTGACCCAGCTTATTGCATGTTAACTGTCGTAAGATTAAAAGACTAGCGTCATGCAGAGTAGAAAGTCCAAGGTGGGACAGACCATGCTGTGATTATATATTGATGTAAGAGCAAAGAGATATGAAAGAGTTTTTAAGCTTTTTTTTAAAAACTGTGATTACTTCAAAAGAAGCAATTAACGTATCCGGGAAAAAATAAACAAAGTGATTTATTATAACAAATAAACCCCGGCCTACTACATAATAATTGTGAGTCGCGAGATCACAACAAGACTAGCCTCAAGTCATGAATGGCGTTGACATTTAGAGCAGAAAGCCCATTATATAACCACTGTTTTTTTAAAAAAATTCTAACCCACGACGTTCTCCTTCAGTAAGTATTTATTCGCATTTAATAAGAAAGAGGACGGGTCAGAGAATAGAACTTATTGAAAAATCAGGTTTTAGCTAAGATTTGAATGGTTGTTAAGTTTGGTCAAATCGCTAGGCGATTTGTTGTTTGCTAACAAAGGAAATGAAAAAAAATTAATCTTCTTCTAAAAGGCTGTGTGCGACACAGAAGTCGTTATCGAACTCTTACTGAACAAAATGCTTTTATTGCCAAAAAAGGTAAGACTGTTTCTTTTCCTTTGTTCAAATCAGTTTCAATTTTAGCCACAGATCAAAGAACTGCAAGTAAGACTACAAACTCGAAGTTTCTGTAAGAGCGAATGAGGAGATTATGTTAGAGCGATGAAACTTTTTTTCGAGAGAAAAACCAGGAGTGGAAAGCTAAGGTCGTCTTTAGAGTCTCTGTCCATAATTATGAAAAACAACTCGGCAAGGGTCGAGAATTCGATTTCGCTCATATTTCTATGGCAGATAGACTACGGCATGACAAAACCTACTTGATATTGTTTTTCTGAGACTCAATGGCGCGCGCTACCATTACCTGCCATTACCCTAAGAAGAAACGAAAACCACTTCAGTACTTGAAAGGCTTCAGTTAAATCACTTCTGTATACTTACCGATAGTTTCAAACTCTGTTCGAACATGCGATTAAGCCCAAAAAATATTACAAAAAAGTTCTAAAAATAACCGGTAAAAAAGTTCAAAATTACTCTTGCTTCTTCGCATGTGATCAATCGCATGGCCCGAGGGCAATTAAGGATTAAATTCACGAGTATTTTCAAAGTTAACATAAAATTTACAAACTTTGATATATTGTCCGAGGGCCCGGCACTTGCGATTACTTGTTTATAAAGGGCAAAATTCTGTACAAGGGAAAACTCTCAAGGTCTTGCCGTCGGGTAAACAGGTTTTCCGGTTTTCATTAGTGAACAGGCTAGCAGTGGAACAGAAAAGCCTACTATAATAGTAAGTAAAACACAGCAAGTTCAATTCACTCTTAACATTTTCTTTACAAATAAGACACCTGTTTTGCGAGGCTTGTAACGGCGTGGAACTACTTCATCGATCGATGAAAGACGCAAACAATTGTCTAAACGAGCTCTAATAACTTCTTGAATCCAAAACTCTCCTTTCAACTGCAAAGAGTCAACGTACCAACAAAATTGACGCTGTTTTTTTTTTACGCTGATAAGATGACCTGTGAGACTAATAAGGCGACCCGAAGCAAAACGAAGAAATTAGCTTTCACTTTGACAACCATGAAGTTCTGTAACTATTTGCTTCGTGCCAAACCAGCAGTCGCCATTCAGACAAACTTTCTGCAGGCTGCGAATCAAAACATTTTTCGATGGAAAAGTCATTTTACTTTTCCGCCAGAAGACTGCCCTTTTTTGCTGGCTGTCGTTTTTTTGTTCACGTTAAGATGAAATAACCGCGTTGAAGTCAAACTCAGAAGCGATACGTTTCTCAAAATTTCTTTTCAAAAGATAGGGTCTAAAAGTACAGACTAGTGACCACAAGTGACCACGAGTGACCACGAGTGACCATAAATGACCACGGGTGATCACGAGTAAAATTAAATCGAAAAATGTCAGTGATGTTATTATGACGTCATTATGACGTCACTGGGAGGTCATTGCACGACAATGACATATACACCAGACTGAGGCTATTAACGGTGTAGTAGTCAAAGATTACATTAGCCATGGCTGTGCGTTCATAATTCCATTTTTCAGGTCCTTTACAGATCGTACATGTATTGGCTCTTGAGCTTATGTTCTTATTTGGGAAAGTAAGAAAAATCCGAGCGATTTCATTAAGGACGTTCGCGCTAATTGTTTCTGCGCATCCTTACTGCGCACGCAAATTCACATGCCACGTCATGCATGAGCGCGCGCGCTAAGTTATAAAATTGAGCACGGTCTACAGGGGTTTATAGTTAAAAATATCGAAGGTGAGTCAACGGAGGCAAACGATCTTAGTCATATTTTGTACAAGTAGATCTGTTGCGTAGATAATTCCAAATGTTTCTAACGTTTTCACAAAATTTAACCCTTAAAGAGACATTTGAAACCGCCGCACAGATGCACGAAGAGTTAATAAGAACGGAATTCGATGGTGCATTTTGCCAAAAATTCAAACTTTCAGTCGATAGATTTTCTTCATTTCTTCCCTAAACGTAGAAAATCAGTAGAGAAAATGATCCATCGAAAGAAAAATTGGGGTCACCGAACGTCCAAGATCGTTAAATCCAGGCAAAGCTCTAGCAATGGGCATCTGCCCTATCATTTGTTAATTATATGGGACAATTTTCGAAATCAGTATAGTTTACCACACGCTTTATCTCTGAAACAAAGACGGTGACCCCCAATTTTTTTTTGGCATTGCTGGCACAAGTAACTCATTATCTGCCTGCAGTAAAAATTTAAAACAATTCTATCGACTGGAAAAAATTTTCGCGCGAACGTCCTTAAGTGAAATGAGGATCCAAGCTTCAGGCGCGGACTTTGTAGATACTTTTCTGAACGCCGAGCTACAGAGCATTAATGCTCAGTTCCTTGTGAGCTGTTGTCAAAAACCACAGCGCCAAACTGAAGCTAGCCCTTTGCATGATGTTACTTGCCCCTGCTACAGCACAAGGAGGACAAAATCGGTGAACACGGTCGTCGCAAAATATTTCGAACGCGCTGGACCAGGATTGCGTTGCACCACGCGAACGCAACTAGCTTAACTAGAACACGTCCGAAAATTTATAGCGAATCAGTTTAGAAGAGGTGCATCTCCTCTATGTCCGCCCCCCCCCCCCCTACTCTTTTGTAGATGTTCAGCATCGTGGCATGTGGACTGTAGATTGCTGATTGCGTATCATAGAATGAAAGGGAAACGCAAAGTACGAAAATAAATTGAAAAAACATTTTGAGAGGTGTAGCTTAGCAAATGACTATGACTTTTTCCCGCTGGGGTTGTGTAGCTCGTCAAAAGGCCGTGATTTCTGGTCAGGATGGTTTATTCATTAACAATTTTACATTTTTCATTTGCGAAAACAAGACGTCAATAATACGAGCGATTAGACTATAAACTATGCTTTCTCAAGAAATATTTACTACAAGTGTTCTGAAATTAAAAGTTTGGTTTCGAAGAAAGTTTTGAGAAGTGCTTTTCCTAAAAGTTCATAGTTTCTTACAAGTTTATGGGTTTTCACTTCCTTTAATAAAATCTCTCAGCTTTTCTTTACTTTCACAAATGAAAAAGGTTGCGTAATAAGCATGAAGGAAGCAGGAGCCAATATTTGTAAAGGAACTGAACTATCGAATTGTGAGCGCACAGTCACTGGTTTAATCTCTGATTACTTCGCCAGTAAATAGCCTCAGTATGGTGGATATGTCATTATTTGTTGAAACAACCTTACAGTGACTTAAAATTTACGCCATAATGATGTTTTACTGATGTAACGTCACTCATTGTCATTCGTGGTCACTCGTGAGCACGTTTAGACAAAATCTTTTTAAAATCCGTTTGAAGTGTTTAACCAACTTAATGAAGGCACGCTAAGCCAATTAGCGTCAAGTAATCATGCCCTCTTGATTACCAAAGTGTCCTCGTGATTAAGAAAAAATTCCCACAGTCTCAGCCAATCAGAATTCAGTAATTTTGCCCCGTATGTGATAAAATAAAGAACCACGCATGTTTTTCTGATTTTTGTGACGGCATCGTAACCAAGTAAATGCTAAGATTCTCGCTTTTACTTCGGCGATTTAATTTTTTTAAATTGACTCAGTTGTAATCAAACACAATTGCTAAAAAATACCCAAGTTTTGTTAAAATCTGTCAGAGCTAATGTAATGTGTTTAGAAGAATGACAATGTCCAAAAAATTGGAAAAACCGTCAGAACAACCTTGACTTTTTCCCAAATCAAATTGTCGGGCAATATCATTTCCATGATGTGGTAAAGTTTGAAAAAATTTCACTGAATGAAAGTATAAATATTAAGGAGTTTATTGAGGTCAAAATGAGGAATATATATGCCTGTCATTAGATGAGGTGTTGCCATGGTAACGGCCTTAATGTAAAAATTAATAACCAAACAATAAGCCTTATTTTAACAATACCCATACTGGTAAATCTTTACAGGGAAAACTTAAAGACAACTTGACTAAGTTTCCTTTCGCGCTCAAAAGAGATGGTGTTGTTAATTACGCTGTTAATAATATACAGGAAAAAGTTCTCGATTGTGATTGGCCGAGAGAAGTGCAGTTCAAGTGTCCATTGCAGATTACACATCGTAATTGCTGAAAGAGAATGAGAAATTTTCTAAGCCAATGATTTCAAGTAAACCGATGACAAAAAGTTTGTTCGGAAACTTTGAAAAAAGTTTTCTCAAATGCGAAAAAATGGCTTCGAGAAAGTTAGGAGTATCGATTGGTCTTTGCGAGCATTTACGAGCATGCGAGCAGTGCGTCTATTTTTGCGAGCACCAGCAGTGATCAATTTTCTCGTGCGACCAGCGAGCACTTTAGAAACTACAAATGCCGAGCAGCGAGTAATTCGTAAATTTTCCGCCAGATAGAATCTCTCTTTCATTAAAACTTTGTTTTGCGCCAAGTAATCTGGCTGACTCCTTCAAAACAGGACAAGAGGTGCAAAGCTTTAGGCAACATATAAAGGAGCACAGTCACGGTATTTTGAGTTATTTTGACCATCGACAAAATTATCGTGAAATTGAAGGAAACCTGAAAATAATACTTTACAAAGATAGAAAAACACTAAAGAGATAATAATAAACCATAAAGGAACCAGGATGGTTAAGGATGGAGAAGATTGAAACGGATTACAAACTACGAAACTGAAAAATTTAGGCTCAATTTTTTAAACTGCTTGATCGTGACTTATAGCTCCTTTAAGATCTTACAGTGGTTCAACCATTCCCAGAAGCTTAAGCCAATTATGCCTTGTTTGATATGACGTTTGATGCAAAATTCACTTCACATAGCTTCACGAGAGTCAGTGGGTGGACGCTAATTGGGATGAGAAGCTTTCTGAGGCTCTGTTTACAAGCAAGTAGGCTCCTTCTCAAGAGGGTTAAAGATAGCCCGCTTCTACAAGCCAATTTTTTCAGAGTAAGGTTACCCTACTACCTGGGACTGAACTCTGGGCGGTCAGTTTCAACAAAACTTCGACAAAACGAGGAAGCATTTTTCCTGAACTATTCAAGGTGTGCGCATGTTTCCCGAAACATTGTTTCCAGTGTAAGTTTTTGTTTTCCAAGATATATGCAAAATGCGCTTACGATGGCAGAGAAATTTAATGAAAATCTGAGTATGCGACAAATTTTGCGAGCCCGAGAAAGCGAGCACTCATCTAATTTTTGCGAGCAATTCGAGCAATTAGGCCAAATTTTGCGAGCACTTTCAAATTGAATGGGAACTTTCGATACCCCTAAGATCTTCCGGCACTTCTTCCATGCGAATTTATTTATGTTTATATTATTAATAAGTAATCATACGGTTTTTTCTCGTTCAATTTAAAATTAATTTACACTTGTGAGTTTTTCAAAAAGCTGAAATTACACTTGCCGAAGCGGCTCGTGCAATTGCAGCTTTTGAAAAATTTACTTGTGCAAGTTAATTCCAAACTGAACTCGAAACCGTATGATTACCTATCATAGCCATTAATGAGTCCGTTAAAATCTTTATTTGACGCATCATGTTATTCAACTAGTTTGAGAGGCTCCCATGCAAAACCACATTATTCTTCCGTCTTTAAAACACTCAAATATTTTTGGGCAATGCTTAAATGTGTGCTGGGTTGATTACTGAAAATGTTGCGTTGCCGTTTTGGGTGCAAGATAGTTTTGAAGATATGCATGTATTTCATTCATGCAATATTGCAAGTACTTCCCGTATACAATTAGTTTTCACCATGTGCAAAATCATCAAATAAATCAAGTTTCAGATTGTTGAATCTCAGAAGGATGATTTACAAATTCCTGTAAAAAGTTCTATGGCCAAATGATTGTGAGCGCGACGCGAGAGCTCTTCAAAGAAGGTTAAAAATGCAAATATTTGACCCTTCTTCATATTGTTCAAATTCAAATTGCGAGCAGTTGAAATTCATTCCAATGATCACGGTTGGTGTGCGTTCCTCACTCAGTCCAATTTTAGGCATAACTTTTAGCAATAACTGGTGTATTTATACAACAGAAATGGAAAACGCTACTCCTCGTCTATTGCTACTTCCCAGTCCTCCTGCTTCTTCTCCTCCACCAGTAAGATCAATTTGGCCGGTGACCTCTTTAAGTTTGAAGGTTCTTTAGCTGGAGTGAGATGCTTATTTATTTGAGATCTTATGTCTTTTCCTGTATTCTCTTTAGTGCGGGTCATTCCGAAGTCCGCCCTTAATGATCACGGTAACAATTCTCCTTCTTTTGGCTGGATTGACGTTGATGCCAAACAAAAAACCAGACGGTAAGAGAAAACCGTGAGAAGTATCTCATTTTATGAGGGCTCACATTTTAAAGGGCTAGCTAGAAAACGGTCTTTACACCCGCCTTCAGTGTTACGTGCATTGGCGATATCTTCGTTCATCTTTTGACATGCTCAGTTAAAACAGCTGAAAGACCGTTTAATTGTGAAACAGCAATGTTTAGGATTATTAGCGAAGGAAAATACAAGTTTCTAGTTTTACGGGATAATTAAACCATTTGCTTATAGTCGATCAGCTCTCAATGGTGACTTCTTGTACTAGAATAAGGCGGCTAACGCGTATAGTATTCGAAAGACGTAAACATTCAAAACAATCGATTTGTCTCTCACAGAATGACTTCTTGATACTCCCAACCTTAGTTTGAAGTCAAATAAGCCCATCTGTTATGACTAAAAGTCGAGGTCGACCGTAAAGGAGTTCGTTTTGTTTAACCTTTTTAATGTAGGCCAGGTTACATAGCCTGTCAAAAGACAGCACGTCGAAAGATGTCGCCCATACACGTAACACTGAAAACGGTTGTAAAGATGTTCTGGGAACTCAGTTGTAAATAAAGTGTTCAATGATTCCCAAGCTCAAAACACACAAACTGAGTTTAATGGAATGGCACTCGATTCACTGGCATTCCATTGGTAAAATACATCTCATTCTGATATTCAACCATTGGTACCAATGGTAAGGTTGGCGAGGGCGGAGTTGACAATTGGAATCTCTTTGGGCATGTTGGACATGCATAGAAGGTGGGGAAAAGAAAACACATATATTGTAGTGAGGCCTCTGATGCCGCCACACACCACCTCCAATAAAGCAACGTAAACTGTTCTCGGAATTAAGATAGCTCAATCAACGTATTCATATCTCAAAATCATTCTTTTTGATAAGTGGACTTATTGCTTATTGCTTGAAAATGAGATTGAGGCTAACAGAGAGAAGTCAAGACGTGTTTAATAAAGGCAGTGTTGTACAGGGCGAGGGAAAAACTGATTGGAGACAGGAGGGTCTTCATAGAGATGATATCCTTTAATTTCTCTCACTCACATCCACCGTCGATAGCGAGGAAGTAGCGCAACTCTTCTGCGTTTAATCAGGGGCTTTAGGAGTTTCATAGTGTGTTGAACTATTAATTTATTCTTACTTTAATGTATGTGCTCTTCTATTTTTATGTACAACTGTTTCTCGGCGCCAAGTGTGTTAATAACGTCTTATCTTTTCTTTATTTAACTCTCGCATCTCAGGGAGATTAGACAGTCATCATTCGTTATCAAACAGGACTACCACACAAAATATCTCTGAAAATCTCCCGGCCGGAGCACGACTTCACCTCATTGTCCAAATTCCAGTGCTGAATATCCTAAACGAACCGGAAAACAGCGGAGTTGTGTTGAGACAAAAGGAGTACATCTATTGCCTTAGAAGAAACCTGGTTAGTCCACACGTAAGTTTACTTTGGTCTTCCAGAATTTTACATTGTTACCTACAAAAATAGAAAGTTATAAATTCCTAGCTTTCTGAACATAGATTTAATCACCAATAGATTCCCAAAGCAGTCTAAGCACTTTGTGGGCTCTTTATTTTTAATCGTGACTTGTTTCACACAGAGTACTCTCTTTGTCTTGATGATGGTTTTAGCATGTTCGATGATCAATCGAGAATTCAGTGCTTGAACTTGCCATGGGTCAGTGTATTCTGTTTCAAACTGCAGTCAGAAATGGTAAATTGACCATATTCATGTTCTAGGTGTTAGACGAACTAGGGTTATGCGGGGTAATATAAGTACCGAAAAGAGAAAAAGTTGAGAAATCCCATATGAAATCGAGCATTTTCAGTTTTCTGTGAAAAAAAGCCTGGTACAAGAATAATTGGACTTTTGATAGCAAAAACAGCAGAGGTTCTCCTTGGATGAACACTTTTGTGAAGCGGAAAGCTGGTTAAATCTTCAGAAGAGTCAGCGCTTGAATCTTGATAACATCGAGCGTCCTAACTTAAAGTAGGCATTTGTGAAATTCTCCAACATTGCAGTGAAGGCTGTGCTCGCCAGGTAACCACTCTTAGATGAAGAACTGCTGCCAGAATGGCCGTGTAACCTTGCTCACAGCCGCGCGATGGTTGCGCTGGACACTTTCAATGGCAAAGTATGTCTCTATTTTGCTACATAGCTGGGTCTATTGGGGGTTTCACATGACGGCACTAAAACTCAAACTACAGCTGTATTGATCCTCCTGAAATTTTACTTTCATGATTTACAAAAGCAGCTGAAAACTACTACTCATGCAGATGTTTGCTCCGAATGGGTTCTTGGTTTTGTGATAGACTAAGCTTAAATTCTAAGCGTTTGCGCGACGCGGCATTTACATGACGGCCAAAGGAGCTGTTATGTTGGTTAAAAAAGAGAATTTGACTATCTAAACAGTTCAGGTATTAGAAAAAGTATTATTTTAATGTTTTAGTTCCTCGGGAGGTAATTAAATTCACGGTTTTGAAGCAAAACTCAGGGAAAGATGTTTGTATCGGATTTCGGCCGCCATGTTGGTGGCCTTCTGGATGGGCACCAGCATGGCATCTCCATACAAATCTTTATAAATTTGCGTAAAACATTTCCCAGCACAAAACATTTCTCCGCTTAAGAGGAACTGGTGTGACCTGAATCTTGGTGAGAGTCTTTGCAAATTTACCTTCTATCTTTTCCAAGTTTCTGGACTTTATCTATTGAACGACTTTGACTTTTATTATATGAGGTATTTAGAATGGTGCGAAACTAAATATCAACAATAGAGGAGCTCCGCCAAACCGAAGTATACAGCCAGCGAGATAGTTAATAAAAGAGTTACTCAGGGTGGGGCCAAACAATGTTCCAAAAACTTCCTTTGAACTGGATAAGGTAGAAAGTCATCTCAACAAGGGTTACCGCTGGCAGATTGGCTAGGCAGCAGTCTATGAGTCTGAGCGCCAATAAACGGTGAAATCCTATGGTATCTCAGAAAGAGCCCTTCTCACAAGCTGAAGAACATAATTACGATCGGAATTTATAAATGACACGCGTTTTGATCAAAGATATCAACAAACTCGTAAACTTTATGCTTGTGTTAATTGCCAAGCACGTTTCACAAAAAGTTGTAATCTACAAAGACACGCAAAAATCCGCTCACAAGGAAGAACAGTTATCGATTGCCCAAACGAGCGGGTAGAAGCTCCGCAGACAGCGTGTGAGAGAGCGTTTTACTACAAAAGCACTTATTCGCACGTACTCTGCTTCATGGGCCCGAGGACATCGTCCGCCCAGAGTTGGGTACAGAATTCGAGTCAACAAAGCAGCAGTGGCTTCCATGGGACAAGTGGAGTGGGCGTACGCTGCTGCTGCTCAGACGTGGAATATGAAGGCAGCAGGAAGATACCGCTTTGTGTGAAGTGCTACTATGTCGATGAACAAAACAGCGAAAAAAAGAAGTCCAACGCGAAGGGCATGTCGAAGAGACAGAATAATATCACTTGGCAGCGTTTAAAAGCGGTGCTCAACTGCAGTATTGATAGAGCAGGAAACAGAGGATTTCGTATGGTTTCAACGGAGGAGCCAAGCGGATGGCCACTTATGAGCAGCAGAAGCTGGGCCTGGGCGCTTATTATGACAAACGATGGCTGCTGCCGGACGGGATCCACAACGAAGCCGAGCGAGTTTCATATCACATGAGCAGGCGGAAGCTTTGTGTTTGGCGGCACAATTCAATAGTTCTTCGCACACAAAATCCACGGTTAGGGCTATCGCCAAAATAATAGATGACAGGCTCGTTAAGCTTGGTTACAGCTCTTTCAAGTGTGTAAATTTCAAACACCAGATTGGATCTGTAGCCTTTTTAGTCCCACATTA
The DNA here is from genome assembly GCA_022496165.2 of Catalaphyllia jardinei. Lineage (NCBI taxonomy): Eukaryota > Metazoa > Cnidaria > Anthozoa > Scleractinia > Caryophylliidae > Catalaphyllia > Catalaphyllia jardinei. The sequence goes on from CM042752.1 coordinate 3,330,721, forward strand.
AATCATCTCACCAGGCTGGTAGAGATAACGAACCTTTACGTTGGAAGGGAGCTTTTTTAGAGTGGAATATTTTGCAACGACACCTTTGTCTTTGATTGCGAGAGCAGGTTTTTTGCCAGTCAGACGGGTGACTTTATTGTTCAACACCTCAACAACGTCGGGAAGTCGTCTGACCCACGTAGTTGACCTCTGATCAGAAGGCAGAAGCATTTCCGCGACCTACTCATGATCGAACAGGCGCTCGGCGAAAGTGCAGTTGACACGCTTTACAATAGCTTGGTCTCGGTGAATTTCAGTGCGCCCACGGTGAATGTATATTTTGTGATTTTTGCAACCTAACCGACTTAACAAGCAACTGATTATGCTCCTACGAACACCTCAGATGTTGACGAAATCGGGGATTGTTACTGTAGGCGCCTGAATTTGGATTGTTGCGTGTGTTTTAGCTTCGTGTCAGGTGTAGGTTTCGTGTTATTAGTTTCTTTTGTTTTGTGGCATTTTTGTACATGTTATGTTCATTAGCATACTCTATAAGTTCGGTTCGCGCGTGATTTATTTTAGTTTAGTATAGCGTATTCTGGATTCGTTTGGTCTAGTTTGCTTTGTTGGACTGCACATTCGTCTTGTAAGTTTCTTCGTTTATTTCGCTTTGTTGTTTTCCTGCACTCTTCATGTTCGGTCGTTGTTAGTTCTTTTATGTTCATTCCCGTGTTTATTTTGTTGTTTTCAGTTATCGCGTGTTTCATGGGAATGATTTGAAACGAGTAAAAGCGTGTGCGACAATAGTTACGAAAAATTATTGTGTGACTTGGAAGATTAGCGAATATGCTAATTTCGCCTAGAATCTTCTTGCATACTTAATTAGTATCGCATCACCGTGATTAAGCAATTCTTTTTAGTTGTTTGCGTATGTTGCTGTAAATAATTTAATATTGTAATGATACTTTATTTAGTAGAGCTGGAAAGTTCTAAAACTTTACGCTGCAAAGTATATAAGCGAATCAGTGTAGTTTATAGGTGGTTTTCCCAGGAGTGTTTAGAGAGAATTATCTCGTGAGTCAGTAGTGTTTACTGAAGTGTGACGAAGGTCGCGTGTAAAGTTTCGACAGAGGTCGTGTTCTTTGAATAATAGAGAGGTTGCGTGGATATTTGGCGGAGACTGTGTTTATGCAAGAGTGACGGAGGCCGAAGTTTAACTGACAAGCCTAGCGTGTCCTTGTTGTGAAGTCTTGTGTGGATTTACCTGCCTTCTGTTTAGACTGCAAACTACCTGCCACTTTAAACATTCGAACTCGTAACAGGGATCAATAATGTTTGCGTTAAAAAACAGAGTGCTGTAAGGTTACGTGACGCAATCAGGAGAAAAGAAGAGCCTGCACATATTGTGGTCAGTTGAAAGAGTACCCAAAGCTCCCTATCCCTCCAATACCAACTCCCCCCCTCCCCTCAACTCCCAAAGTCAGTTTCTTGTTTTCTTGTTTAATGTTACATATCTTTTTCATAATCATTTGATGTTATTTATGTTCCCTGATGTTCCAAATTTTCCAGGATGTTTCATCCAGTTCCGGGTTTTATAGATGGCCGTTTTAAATATTCTGTTTCCAACATTTTACAATATTTTTTGTGGGTGCGAAGCAAGTAATATTGCGCTTCGCAAAGATAATGACAAACAGACCAAACGCTTGGTGATTTTTAAATGACTTTTACCAACGTGTGAAATAGATCTCATTGGGATAGACAGTTCAGTGCGGTTTTCTGCTTCTAGAATCGATAACCCGCCTTTGTTTAAATAGAGTTTTGCACCGTGCAAGACATTGTGCCGAATTCGGACCTCTTTCGCGGGAAAAGAGAATTAGTCTTCATTGGAGTGGTAGGTACAGAGTCATACAAATTCTGGCAGCTTTTGTAGCGCCTCCTCAGCCTCCTCTCACCGCTGAGGCCATCGAGGCGGCATGGCGGTCAATCAGAGCCCATAATAACATGCCGGTATTTGTTTGACTCTCTACCAACTACTGATGACTTGCTGAAATTAGAAATCACAGCAGACATTCCAACTTTTGGTGTAAATGGATTTCGTTTCTATCGCGACATATGCTAATAAAAAAACATCTGCACGTGGCTATGTACCCTAACCTTCCTTGATTTTAATATTTTTCAGGTTGAAAAAATCCATATTTTCTTTGAGAGCGAAACGGATCCTGACGACATCAAGGCCCAGAATTTGCCCGAGGACTGGAAATTACATTTTCATTTTCTTGGTCGGCGCATGCGCTACAGAGACGCCTTCCAGTATGCTTCGAACAACTTGCTACGTAGAAATATAATGATAATGAACGCAGACTGTTATGTGGATAAAGGGTTTGAGCGACTGGACGAAAGCATTTTAAACAATAAAACAATGTACGCATTGACAAGGCATGAAACTCCCGAAAACGTGCGTCTATGCGACGCCAGAGATTTCTGTGGACCGACATCAACATACCATGGTTCGCACGATGCATTTCTGTTCAGGCTTCTCGTGCCACTTCCTTCTCAACTATTACAAAGCATTGACTACCGGCCGAACATAATGGGCATTGAACAAGCTTTGATATTTAACTTTAAAAAGTATGTACAATTTAATGTAAAAAACCCGTGTAAAATCCTGCATGTTGTTCACCATCACTGCAGCAACGAAAGAAACGAAACAGAGCGACTTATTCATGGCCACCTAGTTTATCGCTATATTCACATCAAAAGACAACAAGGCTGGGCAGAATTTTCTAGTTTGTAATGTAATCTTTTATTATAATTGGTTCTTCTGAATATGAAATCAGACTGTCCGGCTTAGCCGAACATAGTCATAACTTGGTGGAACGGAGAATTAACTCTGAAGTGTAAATTAACGTGCTAATTAAACCCATGAATAACCCACTGGACGTTAGCCGCAGTAAAGTGAATCAGGGAACCACACGAGGTAAAAAATGAATCTTTTGACGTCGGCGAGAATCGAACCCACGACCTTCGGATTAGAACTACTGTCACTCTGCCGACTGAGCAACGAGGTTGGACAGAGAAAGTCGGGGACGATTTAGGTGTTGAATCGCGGCGAAGAGAAAGTAAGAACACAAATGGTGGAACAGAGAATTAACTCTGAAGTGTAAATAAACGTCCTTATTGAACTGTCCGACCTCGTAGTTCAGTCGGCAGAGTAACAGTAGACCTAATCCGGAGGTCGTGACTTCGATTCCCGCCGAGGTCAAAAGATTCTTTCTTTACCTCGTGTGGTTCCCTGATTCCTTTTACTGGGGCTAACACCCAGTGGGTTATTCATGGGTTCAATTAGCACGTTAATTTACACTTCAGAGTGAATTCTCTTTTCCACCATTTTCCACCATTTGTGTTCATTCATAGTCATAACTTAGGTAGATAAATGTTTGTCACAGACACTGATGTCCAAGTTGTTATACATCTCAAACCATGTACAGGTATAGTTGAAGGTTATCGAATGGTCTTTGCGCGCGCGAGCATGCAAACAGTGGGTTTTAATTTTTGCCAGCACCATCACTGATCTATTTTGTCATGGGAGCAGCGAACACTAAGACATTACAGATGGCGAACGCTAGCTGGAATCTCTTTTTATTGAAAAGGTATTTTGTACGAAGTAAACTGGCTGACACCTCCAAAAATGGACAACAGACGCAAAGCTAGTCAACAAGTTTAGATCTTTTCGCAGTTCTTCCAAAGCAGTTCCAGAAGCTTACAAGAATTTATGTCCTGTTTGATGCCATCACCTAGCTTTATGTTAGTGAGTAGGTGGACGCTGAATTATTTCTAAAGCCTTCTAATGTGTAACCTTTTACGGTCCTGGAGGGTAAGGTACCCCAAGCAGAAGAGTTTCCCTATACCACGAGGATCAAAGATAGCCTGCGTTTATAAGCAAAATGTTTCATGGAGGGTTACCCTGCCGACCTTGGACTGAACGCCGGCCAGTCAGTTTCAAAAAAACTTCAACAAAACTAGGAATCATGTTTCCGGAAACATTCATAGTCTTCATGACTTATGCATTTTTCCCAATGTTTCCCACATTTGCCATACGGGGTCATTTTTCATTTTTCAGCTCCACACCTCCCCCCCTCCCCCCCATGCACAGCCTCCAGTCCCTTACGGTGGATGAATTGAGGTAAAGCCTAGGATGCCCTCCTCTGTATCCAATCTCCAGGTCTTATTAACATGCAAAAAATGGGGAGAGTGTAAAATAGAGAAAACATAACATTAGTGAAAGGTGATCTTCATTCTGATGAATATCCTGTGGGTAGGCTCCCACGCGTTACAGCAAAAGCAAGGTCGATTGATGAGCCAACATGATCTCCTCTTTGAATTAACCATTATCGTTAATTCTCAAGTTCCTTTGAATTTACGATTATAGTTAATTTAGAACACTGTTTCGCAGGCTATCTGATCAATTGTAGTTACAACAAGATATGTGTAGAGACTTTGGCTGACAGGAAGCTCACTGCTGAGACAGGAACAGAAAATAAAAACCTTTTAAATCTTTAAAATTCGCAGGAGTCCGATATATATTTCGATCAAACGATCCTCATCAGTCGTCCTCCATTTTAAAATACGTATATCATTCATGTAAGAGACATTAAAAAGGTCCATGCTTTCTCAGGTTTTTATTTCTTAAGAGCAGCTCTCTTACAGTTTTACAGTTTTAGTGAATCGGCTGGGTGCGTCGAGCGTGTAAAAAGACGTGATGTCCAGTTATTCTAGGTATTCAAACACGTTCCTAGCTTCGATCCATGAGATTTCACAGAAGTGCACCTCTTACCGTTTTCCTGCTATACATCTGTATACATGTATTCGTCTGAAGTTTGAGACTTTTTGACGGTAAATAAGACAGCACGATCACCAAACACTGAGGGAAACCTAGTTGTTTTCGTGGTGTTTGTATCCTTTTAACTCGCTTTATTTTCCTTGCAGTTGTTAGGTTACATTGATGTTTTTATTTTTTATGTCTGTTGCCTGGTAGACTGTATTTTTACAGGTTATTCAGGGTTCAACAGTTGCCTCTTTATTATGAGGGAAAATTAAAAACATCAGGTACAATCCAATTGTTGAAGCAATTCCTTTGTTGTTTCTGTGATATTTATTTAATAGTTCTTGTACACGTAGGATAATGTTTCTTTGAAATTCTTGTTTTCAACAGGGTTCAGAGTATACACAGTGTATGCACAATTGATTAAGAACTGATTTCCAGAAGGATGTTAATTCATAACCAGTGTTGTAACCAGGAGCTGTGGAAAGGCTATGAAAAGAGACAGCCCCTATTCATATGCTGTCTCTATAATGTAGCTTTGAATATGCTTGATGAGCTTCTCTTTATGAGAAGGAAACAGCTTCCAATATCAACTTACTTTCATGTTTTGAAAACATTTTCTCCAAAGTGTTAGCATATCAGGCTGTTTAATATTCTATGATGCATTTCTTGACTGCCAGTTTCAGGCTGTAAGATAAATGTTGATAACATATTTCAAATAAATATTGCTCTGGATTGTTGTTTCTATAATGTGAAGCTATTTGTTTGTTACCATCTGTAGCTACATGTACTGCACCTCATATTGGTAGAAGGCCTGGTTTAAAATCATTACTTGTCTGGTTGCCTAAAATGACTGAATGGTGATGGATGTTTTCTTTAAGTCCAGCCCAATTTGTCAAGGCAATCAAGACCACAGATAAGCACTTATCAATAGTCATCTCAAGTTTTTTTCACACTGTAAAAATCTTAAAACTATTTATCATTATGGTGACTATTCTGTCCTGAGTCCATTAATTGACTTTATAGCAAGAGGCAAAAACAATGGGAATTCAGTCCACAGTCAGTAATGGTCAAACATTGGATTACAATAGTTTCCTTTCGAGAGGTTATAATTTCTTAGGCAAAACTAGACCCAAAAATCAATTTAGAGTCCTGAAATACAGGTAAAGTGTTGGACCTAATGTCTTTTCTCTATATATATATATTTGGCCTTGAATATGAGCATGCTGGTCACTGATTGCTTAGAATTTATCCAGCCAAATTTTATTTCATGTTCTATTCTCTCCAAGGACAGATCAAGGTTTTTATTTAAGAGATAAGTGATCACTTTAAAACATTTGTGTGGTGTTGTAGCCTAGTCTCAACTTGTTTTCAACGTTAAAGACAATATTTTGAAATCTGGGCTGTTTGACTGCCAGAGGCTGCCAGAGTCTTAAGCTTAGCTACATTGAATAAAACATACAAATTATTCTTGTCATACCCCGGCAAAGAGATCCGAACGCCACGAGAGCTCGCGTAAACTGAAGCGTATTGGATTATTTACCCATGGCGCATTTCGGGCTGTGTCCAACCTCCTCTGGCTTGTCCTGAAGTCATTGTTTTCTGAATATGAACGCTGGATTCCGATTGGTGAATCTTTAATCTCTCTTTAATCTTTAATCATTATTTATACACTGTAAAAATTCATCAGGTACAATAAAATGTCTAAGATCCTAAACCTAAAGTTCTAATCCTAATATTATATTAATTTACAACAATAAAACCTGATTTCCATATTTTGATAGAGAAAGCGTTTAAATTGATTTAATGTTCCAGACTCTCTAATAATACAGAGCAAGCTCTTCCAAAGGGTTGTGCCGCTGTAACTAAAATTATTTTTCATGTAGCAACTTTTCGAAAAAAGAACAAGTTTGTTAACCGAGTCCCTCAGAGCATAATTTAATCCATTTCACGTTACAAATTTAGAAGTGAGATATTCGGGAACCAGACTGTCAGTTAAAGACTTGAAAACCATAAGGGTTTTCTGAATTCGTTGTGGAGACTACAAGTTACTCCTCCTGAGTTTGTAAACCAAGGAATCGACATCAGTATCATAGTTCGATGAAGTTACCACTCGAGCAGCACGATTATGTGGATTGTTTAGCTTATTTGATAATGTTTTGCCACAATTAATTATTCCAGACTAAGCTACAGTAAACAAAATGAAGTTGAACTAGTGAGTTGAATATGCAGAGTAGAAAACGACAGAGCGTTGCGTTGGTAACGACCAAAGACAAATATTACGTCCGGAGATCCACATGTGGGATCTGTTCTCGAAGGGTTTTGAAAGCATTGGGTTAAAACAAATAATCTAGTCGATCTAAAACACAAACAAAACTAAGCTAAAAGCATGCTGCTGCGTCTGTTGACTTGTCATTTTAAAAACCAGCGAGTTGTCAAAGTTCTGACAACCTAAGATGGGATTGGATTCAGAAAACAATACTGTCCAGCAGGCTTCCACTATTTGCCGGCTTGCAGCACATAACAGGCTGCTTGTATGACTAGCGTCAAGCCATAAATGGCCTTGATGTAATTCAGAAAGTCCATTAACCACAACTCTGAAAAATTCTTAGACTTCTTACTCGCGAATTTCTCATTTAATAAATATTCATTCGTATTTCACGAGAAAGAGGTCAGGACCGAGAATAGAAATTATTGAGAAACCAGGTTTTAGCTGAGGCAAGATTTTTAATATTCATGCATTATTTGTGTTCCTAGCTATAAATTGTTGGATGGTTGTCGAGTCTGGTCAAATCACTAGGAGATTTTTTCGCCAACAAATATCTTGAAAAATTTGAGCAGCATTACGCGTCTATGCCTTTAGTCAAAGCGACGTTGTAAGTTTCTTATACCAGCCAACTCCTAACAAAGCTGGTTCTTCGACTGCGTGCGACACAAGTTGAGAAGAACTCAATAGGAAAAAGTTTACGTCACCATAAAACTCTCTTGCTTAACAAAATGTCTTTATTGACAAAGAAGGTAAGACTATTCCTTTTTCCTTTGTTTAGTTCAGTTTCAGTCCCAAATCAAAGTATTGTAATTTAGACTACAAACTCGACGTTTCGCCGACAAGATCTTTGAGCAAGTTAGTGAATTTCTTTGAGCGGTGGAGCCTGGAAAGGAACTATGACCGCCTTAATTACTGTAATCCTACCCGCTCCAAAAGAAAAATATTTTTTCGCTGATGGTAAGAGTTCTTGTTTTTATGTTCAGTTTATGGTGGCTGGACACAGATTTCGATACCTGTGTTTCATTCGTCTTTTCTCTAAAGCCCCTTGACCCTCTGTCACCAAATATGGCGGCAAGCAAGTCATCGAAACAAACCTCCGTTTTTGATAGTTAAGCCGACGTATGTGCCGGACAACGTCAATAGATATGAAAAAGCCTTTAAAATCGGTTTTGTTTAAACTTCCGTTTTTGATAGTTACGCTGACGTATGTGCCGTTGCCATGAACGATGCTCACAAGTTAACATTATTTTAATAATAATTGAACAGAGACTAAAGATCATCAATTATCACTCGTTGAAGGTTCACCAGAGTATCCAAAATTTCCTCTGTTAAAATTTTTTTTTTCAACACTCCAGCTACTTATTTCCTAAAGTATCTTTGTACCAACTTTCGTGGAATTCTTACGAGTGGTTCTCGAGAAATAGGCAAATTTTCGAGGAAGCTATCATGCCGTACTCTTGGGTTGCAAGTGAAGTCATTTATTTTCTAAAGAGCCACTAAAGCAGGGTGATGGATTCCTGACCAAAGTTATCATCTTCATCAGGCAGGAGAGGGCGTAAATTTTATCTGTGAACAACTTTTCATCTCAAGAACATGTTTCATGTCAAAACAGGCACATATCATTTTAAATTTCAGAGCTATGGCGGTGCGTGGGATAAAGCTAGCTATGAGCGTGTTTTTCAAAGAAATTATACTTATCTCGGGATTTGTAGCCTTTTAAGTAGTTAAAGTATTAGCAAAAGTGCTTACTTGATCAGTTCAGATAATCAGTGGCCTAGATAGCCAAAGTAAGTTCCGGATGTTTACACTATTTTCCGAGCGCCATGTTAGTGTCCCTTAGGCCCCGTTTACACAGGTCCGGACAAATTTTAGCACGGACGAATTTTGTTCCTGGAGCGCCTGTTTACATGGATCCGTGCAAATTCTGTTGCAGTGGTGTTTACACGGATCCGTGCAAAGTCTAGACCCGTCGCGGTATTTGATTCCAGGCCATAACTGCGCTATCTGCGCAAAAAGTTGCACGGTTCGGGTGTTTACACGAGTCCGTACAAATATGGAACCGTGCCGGACAAAAAGTTGACCTGCTTTTTTCAGGTCCCAAACTTGCACACTTAGCCGTTCAAAAATTCGTCCAGTTCCCCCGGTCCCGTGTAAACGCAAGGTGGAACCGTGCAAGTTTTTGTCCGTGCAATTTGTCCGGACCCGTGTAAACTGGGCCTTAGAGGTATAGCAACATGGCGGCTCCATACTGGGCTCTGACAATTTGTGCAAATAATTTCGAAAAATGTTTGAAGATCGGGAAAACGTACAGATCTAAAACTTGGAGAAGTGTCTTATATATTTCCTATAACATTATAATTTCTTGAGTTTATTCACTGGATGGTTTTCCAA
>CM042752.1:3345181-3347269 GCA_022496165.2 Catalaphyllia jardinei
CCCCCTGGGACAAAAACAACGTTGCTTCAGATCAAAAACGGTTTTATCTGTCCGGTGGTCTGTGCTGGATATGAGCCATGCCTTAACATGCTTGAGACCCTTTCTGTCAGTTACATCCACTTTCGATAGTGCGGTCGTTGTGGAACATTTCTGCATTTAATCAGAGGTTTTAGGATTTTCCATATTGTGTTCAAGTATTAATTTATTATTGATTTAATGTATGTACTCTTATAATTTGATGTACAACTGTCTCTCGGCGCCAAGTGTGTCAACCTCTTATCTTTTCCTTATTTAACGATCGCATCTCAGGGTGGTTAGACAGTCATTCGTTATCAAACAGGAGTACTACACGAAATATCTCTAAAAATCTCCCGGCTGGAGCACGACTTCACCTCATTGTCCAGATTCCAGTGTTGAATATCCTTAACGAACCAGAAAACAGCGAACTTGTGTTGAGACAAAAGGAGTACATCTATTGCCTCAGAAGAAACCTGATTAGTCCACACGTAAGTTGACTTTGGTCTTTCATCATTTTACATTGTAACTTACAAAAATAGAAAGTTATAAATTCCATAGTTTCTAAACATAGATTTCATCACCAATATTCCCAAAGAGGTCTATAGACTTTGTGTAGACTCTCCAATTTTCTATGTGAGCGTTTACGTAAATGGAAAAACAAGTCAAGACAAAATTTATCTTGAATTGTTTTTCCATTTACTTAAACGCTTACATAGAGTACCCTCTTTGTCTTGATAATGGTGTTAGCATGTTCGATAACTAATTGAGAGAATTCAGGGCTTAAACTAGCCGTGGATCAGTGTATTTTGGTTTTGGACCCCTTTCAAACTGTTAGTAGCCTTACTCCAGTCAGTTATATGATGGCCGATAAATTGACCATGTGGGGTAACATATCATTACTGGAAAAAGATAAAGTTGAAATCCGATAGGAATTCGAGCATTTTCAGTTTTCTGTGGAAAAAAGCATGGTACAAGAATAATTTGAAGTATTTTACAGTACTTTTTACATTTTTTAAAAGCTAAAGATACAAATAGGTGCCTGAAATAGCACTAAAAGTAATTCCTCATGAGAAATCCAGAATATAGTTTCGAGAAATTCTACAAACACAAGCAAAATTTCCTCAAGTGTTTCCTAAGAACTTCAAACTTTGTTTCGACATTTGGTGTTGTGAGAAATGCTTAATTTATTTTGAGAAGTTACTTAAAACGATCGGAGAGGTTTACAAATACGATGTAAATAATTTTGGTGTAAGGTTTTTCTTCACTTACTACTCAAACGTCTAATTGATTCCTTCTTTGTGTCATTTGCATCTGCATATGCTAGATAAATTGCAAAGCCGTGAACGAAGATCCTGCTTGATTAACGTTGGATCTCAATAGAGATCTAATCAGCCAAACTTGAAAAATAAAAACGACGAGAAGTCAAAGACTACTGCAAGGCTGACACAACGTGATATATTAAAAACAATATTTCGGCTGGCCAAACCAGTCTTCTTCAGGTTTAGATGTTACTAACTTACAAAAATGAGATTACAATATAATATAGTGGAGAATGTCGTAATACATATTTCGAAATCAAGAGGAGTGACGGAAATGACGAACGAAACAAATAAAATAGAGTAAAGATAAAAACCGTCAGGTTCCAGTGTTCTCGCTAAATCTATTAAAAAGGACTCTCTGGCTTTTCTTATTGAATCACGTGACGAGTGGATAAGTTCGAGTGGAATTAGTTGCATGTCAGTATGGCAATGATTAGGATGAGACAGAAAATGTTCGGCAACAGTGGTGGGTTTGGATTTAATGTTTGTTTTGTCGACAGAGCGTCTATGTTCGTTGAATCTGTCTTTGAGACGTCGCTTAGTTTCGCCTATGTATTGTAAATGGCAGCGGTTACACTGTATCATGTAAATTAAATTTTTGGTGTTACAGGTTATGTGTGACTTGATTTGACGGGTTGCACCAGTAGAGAAGAAAGTATAGTGTGTAAGACCGTTAGTAATGTAAGGACAAGTAGCGCAATCTTGTCCACAGGCGGAATGATCCTGGTGGTAAACTAGTGTCGTTAGGAGT
>CM042752.1:3352269-3370857 GCA_022496165.2 Catalaphyllia jardinei
TAGCCATAAATTGTTGGATGATTGTCGAGTCTGGTCAAATCACTAGGCGATTTTTTCGCCAACAAATGTCTTGAAAAAATTTAGCAGCATTACGCGTCTATGCCTTTAGTCAAAACGACGTTGTAAGTTTCTTATACCAGCCAACTCCTAACGAAACTGGCTGCGTGCGACACAAGCTGAGAAGAACTCAATAGGGAAAAGTTTACGTCACCATAGAACTCTCTTGCTTAACAAAATGCCTTTATTGACAAAGAAGGTAAGACTATTTCTTTTTCCTTTGTTTAGTTCAGTTTCAGTCCCAAATCAAAGTATTGTAATAAAAACTTGACTTGAACTTGTAATTTAGACTACAAACTTGAAGTTTCCACAAGATCGTTGAGCAAGTTAGTGAATTTCTTTGAGCGGCGGAGCCAGGAGTGGATCTAAGACCGCCTTAACTGCTGTAATCTTACTCGGTCCAGAAGAAAAATATTTTTTCGCTGATGGTAAGAGTTCTTGTTTTGATGTTCAGTTTAAGGTGGCTTGACACAGATTTCGATACCTGTGTTTCATTCGTCTTTTTCTCTAAAACCCTTGATCCTTTGTGACCTAAAATGGTATCAAGTAAGTTAACAACGCAAACTTCCGTTTTTGATAGTTACGCTGACGTATGTGCCGTTGCCATGGCAACGCTAATAAATGTTAACAGCTCTTCAAAATCGGTTTTGTTGATCTGCAATAATCTCATCATTAGATTTCCTTTACAGTTTGCTTGTAACGCTGCACACAAGTTATAACTATTTTTATTTCCACAATTTTACATAGCGAAAAAATTTAAACTTGATGCACTATTTTCCATATGACGTAAGACTCCGACTATTGGCTCATAGTCGGAGTTTTTTAGCCAATCAAAAAGCTAGAAACGCAATAGTCGGAGCTGAGAATTTACTAAATGCCTTTAGTCGAGACGCCGCTGTAAGTTTCTGCAGTACCAGCCCCTCCTAACTAAGCTTCAGTGTTCTTTGGCTGTTAGTATGCGACACAAGTTGAGAATAACTCAGGAGGGAAAAGTTTACGTCGCTATAAAACTCTCTTGCACAACAAAATTGTTTCGTTTAGTTCAGTTTCAGTCCCAAATCAAAGTATTGTAATTTAGGCTACAAACTCGAGGCTTCTACAATTTTGTTGAGCAGATCAGTGAATTTCTTTGAGCGGTGGAGCCAGGAGTGGAACTAAGACCGCCTTAATTGCTGTATTCTTACTCGATTCAGAAAATAATAATAATTTTTCACTGATGCTAAGAGTTCCTTGTTTTTATCTTCAGTTTAAGCAGGCTGTACACAGATTTTAATACTTTTGTTTCATTCACCTTTTTCTCTAAAACCCTTTATCCCTTGGTCACCCAAAATAACAGCAAGCAATTAAATCAACGAAACAAACGTTTTTCATAGTTAAGCTGACGTATGTGCCGGAAAACGTCAATAAATATGAACAGGCTTTTGAAATCGGTTTTGTTTATTTGCAAAAAATCTGGTTGTTAGATTTTCTTTACAATTTGCATGCAACAAGCTTGTAACGATTCTCACAAGTTAACACTATTTTAATAATAATTTAACAGAGAGATCATTAATTATCCCTTGTTGAAGGTTTACAAGAGTATTCAAAATTTCCTCTGTTAAAGTTAAATTTCTTTTTTCAACACTCCAGCTACTTATTTCCTAAAGTATTTTCGTACCAACTTTCGAGAAATTCTAACGAGTGGTTCTCGAGAAATAGGGAAATTTGCTAGAAAGCTACTATGCCGTATTCTTGGGTTGCAAGTGAAGTCATTATTTTCTAAAGAGCCACCAAAGTTATTATCTTCATCAGGCATGAGAGGGCGTAAATTTAATTCTGTGAACAGCTTTTCATCTCAAGAACATGCTTCGTTTCAAAACAGGCACAAGCATCTGAGCGGACCGGATGCTTAAATGCTCGAATTTGATTGGCTAATCTTACACACGTGACCGGTCCGGATTTTACGATACGGCCCACGGACTGGATTTTATGTAAAGTATATATGAAAAAATTCATATTTGAACTGCGGTTATAGATGCAAGTGAAGTATGATCATCGCAGTAAATTTTCCAATTTAAGCAATTAGAAAGAAGAAGCCTGAAAAATCAGGGCTTCAACGGGTTCGAACCCATGACCTCCGCGATACCGGTGCGATGCTCTACCAACTGAGCTATGAAGCCACACATTGGGAGCAAGGTCAATTTAATGAGTTACACATCCATCGACGATTAGTCACCGCAAGTTTATCTGTTTTCTTTAAAATGGCAAGGAGAGTCACTGTAAGTAAATTCAGTGAGTGTTTTGAAGTTTTAGCTTGTCACTGTAATGGCACTTAATCCTGTGTTTCCGTCGCAGTAGAATTTGAGTCAATTTCAGTCAAATTTACGTTTCTGATCGTTGCTGTATTTAGGATAATTCTGTAGAATACACTTAACGAATCTCCTCGCTTTCTGCTATTCAATTTGCGGTAGAAAAGTCTGATTTCAAGTGATTTTAAAAGTGACGACTGACAGACATTGTTTTTGTAGCAAAACTTCAAACTTCGCACGAAATTTCACACCGGAAAAATTGTTTTGGAAAACTTAACTGGTTAAACAAATGCAACTAACATAAAGTAGTTCGTAAACTATATGTTATTTAATACATCTCTCTTTTCCTACTATCTGAATTATTCGCTCGTTGCCACTACTTTTTACAAATCGTTAGTAGACGGCGCGCAGACCGATTCAACTACAAGAGTTGCGTAAACAAACCCATTAGTACTCTGTAAAACCAATTTACTGCAGGAAAAAAAAAATAAACATGTTATTTACCGGGCTAGGTCGGTCCGTATGGGAAAAAACTGTGCCCTTAGTCTTGAGTACAGTTTTTTCCCATACGGACCTCCCGCCCGGTAAATAACATATATAAATTTCAGAGCTATGGCGGGGCGTGAGATAAAGCAATGAACGTGTTTTTCCAAAACATTATACTTATCTCGGGATTTTTAGCCTCTTAAGTAGTAAAAGTATTATTAAAAGTGCTTATTTGAATATTTGCTAGATCAGTTCAAATAATCAGTGGCTTAGATAGCCAAAGTAAGTTCCAGATGTTTACACTATTTTCCGACCGCCATGTTGGTGTCCCTTAGGGGTACAGCAGCATGGCGGCGCCGTACTGGGCTCTGACAATTTGTGTATAATATTTCGAAAAATGTTTGAAGATCGGGAAAACGTACAGATCTAAAACTTGGAGAAGTGTCTTATATATTTCCTATAACATTATAATTTCTTGAGTTTATTCACTGGATGGTTTTCCAGTATTTTTTAATTGCGTGACGGTGCAACCCAAGAATTTAATCTTCAGTTGTTTGTGAACTTCTGTCCTCATTGTTTCTCTTCGCCTAATGAATTGCGATCAGAGATACCCTGGCACATAGCTTGTCGAAAACTTAAAAGCCACCATAGCAGTACGCAAAATATAGCTGGGTCGCTACTTCAATGACCTAAAGTGCGAAATATGAGCGTCCGTGCGCCTGCTGGTGACAATACAAGCGGCGAAGTTCCAGATACCTTGTAATTGTTTATTAAGTGCCAAGGAATAGCTGCTGTTCCCACTGAAATGCTTCAAAAATACAACTGTTGGGACTGGGAACTAACGAAATTGATTGGCATAAAACGACAAGAATATACTAAAGATAAAGATGAAGTTTCTCACTGCCAACGTTTTCATTGATTTCTACATAGGGAAAACGAAACGCCAATTACGTGGCAGAAAAACAGTCCATTTTAAAGTCCTAACCACAAATTGTCACGAATCTGCAATTGCTGATCATGTTTTCTTAACCAACCATAGAATTAGGTGGGATCATTTTGAAATATTAGCAACTGGTCGATGAGACATGCATTGTAAAATTAAAGAGTCTCTGTTGATCTGTGATCTAAAGACAGCATTAAATGAAAACGTTGGCAGTGAGAAACTTCATCTCTATTATTAACATATTCTTGTCGTTTTATGAAATGCTTCACATTGATAAATATAGTGTTTTAAGGTCAATGAAACATCATCCTGACTGCTGCAGAGCGAGCATAGCGAGCGAGCAGCAACATAGTCAGGATTTAAAAAGGATATATAAAAGGGAGTATGAATTCTCGAATTCATCATTTTTTAACAGAATGCATTGCATTTATGCATTGCATTTAACCAGAGTGCATTGCGCCACGATCAGCACGAGGATGTCATACCGTCTTTTCGAGTGGATTTCAGTGAGAAATTTAACTTTCCTGTAAAACGATGTGAGGGAGATCGTGATGGACTTTTTTATGCAGTACGTGAAAGTTTGTAAATCTGGACGAACCGTGGAAACAGCTGTATTTGATTGCATTTGTTGATTTAGTTCCAGCCGCGACAGAAAAGGTCAGTCTTATCGATATTCGGTCGAATATTGTAATCGGTGAAAGAGTACTCTGAGCAGCGCCGTAGCTAGTAACACGCAAACCGAGGCACTTGCCTCGGTAATTTGTTTTTCGTTTTTATTGTTTATAGTCGTCATAAACACCCTAAATACCTAGGAAGAGAATTTAACCACCGACACTGCCTCCGTCAAAATTCTTTCATGGACATTGCCTCAGTTTTCACTCTTTTCTGGCTACGGCCCTGCTGAGGGCAAGATCCATAAGACTGAACCTGAATCAGAGTACGGAAATGTAAATACTGCTTGCTTTGTTAATCAGGCCAAGGGAAATACTCGAATCAGTCACACGGAGTTTGTTTACGATGAACGAACACCCGATTGCAAATGTTTTCTTATATTTGAGCTTCTTGCTTAGACTAATGTTTGTAAAAAATACACTTTTACAAATTAGCTTTTAACGCTTAAACATTACAAGTTAATGTGAGGATATTTAGCACGAAATTTGAAGGCTGATGTAAATATTTAGTCCTATTCCTGCCTATAATGCTTGTGAATCTACGGAAACTGGTGCCGTCACGTAACCTAGTTTGTACCGGAACCACTTCAATCAGATTGGCATGGACTTTGTCACTGAAATATCTTTCTGTAAAACCCCGGTTGTTGATGAAAAAATGTTTTAGCAACAGACAGAGGTTGAAAGTCAGCTAGGGAAATCACTTAAAGTATCTGTATTAATGTTACAGCGTCGAACGCACTCTCATAAAATATTTGATTACTGCTAGTTTTAAACTCAGTATGTATATTTCTTAACGGTCTCGCCTCCGTGGTCGAAGTCTTAAATCAGATGACGAGAAACTGTTGTTACTCAGTAAAACTTGTAGAATAATAAAAACAAACGGAGACTGTAGAACACACTTATTTCATATAAGCTACGATCTATTCCTTTTCATCCAATCATGAATTTACTGGCTCAGTTAAGTTTTAGCATTTTCACACATCCGGCGACTGGATTCGTCTTCGACACTTCAACACGACGCAGCGCTACTCAACTTCCAAATTTTGGCAGCATCAAGCCAACATGTTTTATTCAAACATTTGCTGATTGAAAAGCCGGTCTCTCTTCACAAAAGACAACAAAACATGTCGGGTGCAACTTAACCAAGAGTTGTTTAACCGCCCTTCTTCTTCGTTGTTTTCTTTTACGTTTGGGAGGCGACTAACTGCGCTGGCTTTCTCTATTTGCTATCGAAGAAAATTGTCTTGTTTCATGATATTTGGGATCGAAAGAGGCTTGTCTCGCTGAGAACAGTGAGTTCATACAAAGACTTATCCGGAAGTATAATTTTTATGCGTAATTTGTTGGTTTATTACGTACTTAGCATATATATAAGTACGTTGCTATTTTTGTAGTTTTATTTTTTCTGCCTGTATTTTTATATTTTACTTTTCCTCGGAGATATTAGCTAAGTCCAGCTACTCTATAAATCCCAGATTAAATAAACTGTATCTATGTAGGTAAGAGGCCATCTGTTCTAAAAATTACTGAAAGTGAATTCATAAACATTTGAATAATAGTGTAGCTCATATCTCGGTCGAAATAACAGTAAAGATAGTCGGATAGACTGCGTTAAAAACGCTACTAGACAAGTAGACCAAAGTTGTTTGTTATCATTGTACAGTGGAACCCCGATCTAATGAAAGTCCAAGCTAAGGACTGGACAAATATGACCGCTATAAAAAGCTTTAGTTGTTTCTTTCCATACATTTTATTATTACTAGACAGAAGAATATCGTCCGGTATACCGAGGACTTCGTTACACAAAGGTTCATTAAATCGACGTTCCACTGTAATTATTATCCACTCGTATTTTTCATTCATGACAACAAAACAAAATTGTTTGCCTTGCCAAAATTTGGAAGCCTCCGAAATAGGACTTCGGCTTCTTTGAAGTTTTTTAATCTGGCCACGTAGTTTGCACTTATTTTGCGCTTCGCGTGCTTGGCGTCAACAAATCCATTACTTGTACAAACCAAATTCGCTCCAGTGCGACTTCATTTCTGTCCGCTTTCTAGTCTGTTCGCGCACTTTTTTGACTTTTTTACTTCTTGCTACGCTTCGAGAAACAAGCCTTGTAGCTGGGGCAAAAAATAATAATAATAATAAGACAGAATGTCTGTCGACAGACTAGTTTCTTTCCAGCGCATGAGTCTCCTCCATGGCTAAGTGGGGATTGGGACAGAGTAGGGGGAGGAGAGAGCATGCTGCAATCACGTGTTGGCACGAGTTGACCCCTCAGAGCTTTGTCATACGAATTTTTGAAAAAATGAAATATTTATTTTTAACTAGACATTAACCCCAGCTTGTTGCATGCTAATTGCCGTGAGATGAACAGACTAGCGTCATGCAGAATAGAAAGCTCAAGGTAAGACAGACCATCGTGTGATCACATATTATAATGTAAGTTACAGAAAGCCCATCCTATAACCACAGTTTTCAAAAATTTTTCTAATCCACGAACTTCTCATTCAGTAAGTATTCATTCACATTTAATAAGTAAGAGGACGGGACCGAGAGAAAAAAATCATTGGAAAATTACGTTTCAGCTGAATTTCAGCTTGAGGGGTTGTTGGGTTTGGTCAAATCACTAGGCGATTTGTTTTTTTGCTAAGAAACGTAATGAAAACAAATTAATGTTCTTGGGGTGTGCGCAACACAAGTTGAGAAAACCAACAAGAGAGAAAAGGTGAAGTCGTTACTGAACTCTTAGTTGACACAATATATAAAAAAATAATTAAGCAAAATTACAACAGACATAAACGCGTTGAGTTGTGGGCCAAAAGCATAAAAGATTTCGGGAATTTTGGACGACGCCATTTCCTCTCCGCGACATCCGCAAAAATCCTCGCAGCATGTACGGACTTGTACCGCGGGTGATGGCGCAATTTGTTCTAATGTAAAAGTATAAAAATTGTCCCATATCATAGGAACAACCCCAATACTAGAAATGGTGCGCGCTCACGGTCTTTGTACCCGATTATGCCTTCGGATATTAAGGAGTTTAGGCCAAACTGAGGAATATATTTGCCTTACCTTAGATGAGTTGTTGTCATGCTAACGGCCTTAATCCAAAAATTGACAACCAAAACATAAGGCCTTAATTTTAACAGTAGCCATACCGGTAAATCTTTTCCGGGAAATCTAAGTTAAATACCAAATTCCGTCATTTGACGCACCATTTTATATAACATCATGTTTGAAAGTCTCGCGTGCAAAACCACATCCTTCTTCCGTGTTTAAAGCACTCAAATATTTATGGGCAATGCTTAAATGTGTACTGGGTTGATTTTTATATTTCAGTCAATTGCAAGTACTTCCCGAATATAATTAATTTTCACCACGTGGGAAACCTTCAAAAGGATTAAGCTTTTGGTTGTTTAATTGCAGAACAATGGTCTATAGATTTCTGTAAATATTTCTTTGGGCAAATGATTGTGAGTGACCCGAGAGCTTTTCGAAGTATGATAAAAATGCAAATATTTGACTTTCGTCATCAAATTGCCGGTTTTCACATGACGTCACTAAAATTCAAACTACAAACTATTGATCCTCCTAAGATTTTACCTTCATGACGTATAAGAGCAGCTTAAAACTAATATTCCAAACGGGTTCTTGGGTTTATGTTAGACTACGCTTTAATTTCTCAGCTTTTGCTTGACGCGGCATTTACATGACATACGAAAGAGAGCTGTTATGTTGGTTGAAAAAGTGACTTATTTCGGGGAATTTGGCTTTTTGAAAAGTTCTTGTATTAGAAAAAATAATTATTTAAATGTTTTTGAGTTCCTCGAGAGATAAATTTAAGCTTTTGTAGTAAAACTCAGTGACCTGTTTCTGTTGGTTTCCGACCGCCATGTTGGAGCCCATCCGTATGGGCACCAGCATGGCGTCTCAATAAAAATATCTATAAATTGGGTAAACATTTTCTCCGCGCATATCTTCCATATTTACCTTAACGCATATCTTCCATATTTACCTTCTTTCTTTTCTCAGATTCTGGGCTTTATCGATTGGACGGTTTTGAATTTTAATTTGATCTACTTTGAAAGGCGTGACTCTGAAACCGGGAATAAAGCGGTAAAGTTTTCTTCCGTTTACACCACGTCCGATGTACATCGCCCAGAAGCTTAATCCATTTGAAGGTTTCGCGCATAGTGAAAATTAATTATATTTGCAAAGTACTTTCAATTGAATGAATTACATATCTGAAAAATTTAATTATTGTGCACTCAAAAAACAGCGCAACATCGTAGGCCCCAAAATCAACCCAGAACACATTTAAACAATACCCAAAACTATTGAGTGTTTTAAGGACGAAAGATTAATGCGGTTTTGCATGCGAGGCCGCCCGTCTCAAACATGTTTGATAAAATGGTGTGTCAAATGACCATTTTAACAGAATTTGGTAATTTTAATTTGTCTTTATTTGAAAAAGAAGGATATATTTTACTAAGAAAACTATCCAGTAGTTTTTTTTATGCCCTTGCCAATCTGCCATAAAAATATAAGCAAACCAGAATTTTCGACCATTGCCGCGAAATTAAGAATTTCTCTGATTTTTACAGACAGGCACTCTTAATTGCTACTGTACCCAAGAAATGTGTTATTGCCCCGTAAGATTTAAGTTCTTTGTTTTTATGTTCAAATTCAAATTTCTAGCAATTGGAAATTCATATTTTTGTTGAAAGCGAACCACGAACCGTGTTGACGCTACTCCTCCTCTACTGCTCCTCCCCAGTCCTCCTGCTTCTTTTCCTCCACCAGTAAAATTTACTTGGCCGGTGACCTCTTTAAATTTGAAGGTTCTTTCACCTGGAATTAAATGCTTATTTATTTGAAATCTCATGTCTTTTCCTGCATTCTCTTTAGTACTGGTCATTCCGAATCCCACCCTTAATGATCACGGCAACAATTCTCCTTATTTTGGCTGGATTGACATTGATGCCAAACAAAAAGCTTGAAGGTAAGAGGAAGCCGTGAGAAATATCTCACATTTTATAAAAATTTTAAAGGACTACCGTAAAGTTCTGATAATAACGACCCCCCGAAATTAACGTCAATTTTTTCTGGCTGCTAGTAAATCCCGAAAGTAGCGACCCCTCCGAAAGTAGCAACCCCCGCGAAAGTATCGAGCTTCCCTCCCGAAAGTAGCGACCTTCCCCCCCCCCCCCACTAAAGTAGTGATCTCCCGAAAGTAGTGGCCACCCCTCCCCACTCCCAAAAGTAGTAATTGCATTCCGTATACCTTTAATTTGTAAATCAACAGTCAAAATTATAATGTACAATACCGTAATAGGTTCACGATAAGGCACTTTCATTTACAACCACGGGAACAGTTCACCGAGGTAGCGATGTAGGAACGTAAACCGGTATAATTTCGTATTAACATCAGGAACGTTTCTTCAAATTGATATTAAAAACTCTATGTAGAATTAACATGAACGTCGTTGTTCCAATTAAATGACACTGACTTACAAAATGCAGCGGTGCGTCATGCAGTACAATCGAAGCAGTTTAGCTTTCCTCATCTGAGTCATTGAAGAACTCGATCTCCTCTATATCAGCTGATTCACCCATGCGGTAGTCTGGTTAACCATCGATGTTTATTTCACTGTCCCTGCTACCGGAAATGGGTAGTGAAATTCCACATTTTACAAATGAGCGAATAACTGTGTCTTTCAGTCGGCTCGAGGTCTCTTGCCATGCCGTACCCACCCATTTCGTGAAAAGCACACGACGATCACCAGCAATCGCTTTCCCGTCATAAAGTGCTCTGGATTTGCGGACAAGTGTTCCGTGTCTAGTCTATCCACACTTCTTAAATTCCGCATTAAATGTGACATCGAGTGGTTGAACCTTGCTCGTTGCGCCCGGAGGTACAAGCCCCAATGTCGTCTGGCACCCTTGCGTCAGAATGGTCTTTACCCGCTCTGTTGTTTCCGATCTATGCTCATCATAGATAAGAAGTCTATCGCGTAGTTGACCAAAGATGTTTGGCTTCTTCCACATATTTCTGAGCCAAAAGACCATCATTTCCTCGTTGCACCACGCGTTCTCTTGGACCTTGACCACGACGCTTGGATCATACTGCCTCTTTTATCTGTCTGAAAAAGAAATGAGAGACAAACTAATACAACTCGTCCCGACCACTGACAATACAATGTAGCAAGACATCCGGAACCCAGTGCCACCCATGTTGCAGTTAAAACATGAAACTGGATAGACGAATTTTGTCTCCTTTGTTTATTGGTGTTGATATTGAATTACGGTATTTTATTACAGTATTGCTGTCGGTGTTTATCATTGTTACCTTCCTTTTATAAAACACAATCTCTACATGTGGAATGCAAACAAGTTGTTGTTCTTTTTTAATTGTATGTTGCTCGTTTAAATTTCGGAAAAAAATCTCACGCCAGCTCTATTTGTAAACGATTTCTGTTCCCCGACCTCGTAGATCAGTCGGTAGAGTAACGGTAGATCTATTCCGGAGGTCGTGGGTTCGATTCCCACCAAGGTCAAAAGATTTTTTCTTTACCTCGTGTGGTTCCCTGATTCCCTTTATTAGGGCTAACGCCCAGTGGGTTATTCATGGGTTAAATTAGCACTAAATTTACACTTCAGAGTTAATTCTCTATTTCATCATTTGTGTTCATAGTGCTACGCGGCACAACATTCACATGTACCCTTACTTTCTCTTCGCCGCGATTCACCATCCAAATCGACCCCGACTTTCTCTGTCCGACCACGTAGATCAGTCGGTAGAGTAACGGTAGATCTATTCCGGAGGTCGTGGGTTCGATTCCCACCAAGGTCAAAAAATTTTTACTTTACCTCGTGTGGTTCCCTGATTCCCTTTATTAGGGCTAACGCCCAGTGGGTTATTCATGGGTTAAATTAGCACTAAAATTTACACTTCAGAGTTAATTCTCTGTTTCATCATTTTAGTCAAAAATGATAAAACAAGGCAACAGAAAAGTGTCATTTAGCGGTCGGATGATTCTGTACATCGATTTCACGCCATTGTTATTTGTAACTAAGATTTAAAGCTTGATTTAATTTAAGGAAAGCCGAAATCATCTTGAATTGCCGATTTTTAGCACAACCATTGTCATTTAATAGTTGAACAAAATAAAAACATATTTTTACAAGAGTATTCTGGATTTGTTTTTGTCCTTAGTCGTAATTTGCTGCGATGAATTGATTGCTTACTGAGGAGACTCAAGCTTTTATTTATCCCTAAGAGAATGATGCCATCCTAACGCAGAAATACAAACAAATAAAACCTATAAATGGTATCCAAATTGCTTTTATCTGGGATTTCATACCTGATATTGATTGGCCCAAGTATGACAGTATCCCTTACTTGTAACCCTAAGTGATAGCTTTGTTGGGTCAAGACAAGGCATTTCACCTTGAATACCTTAAGACAGGGCTGTAGCCAGTATTAGGCAGACTCAGGCAATTGCCTCAACCATTTTGTTTCCATTTCTGTTGTTTATTTTTTGAAAGCAGAAAGTAATTATGTTGCTAAATACTTACAATTTAACTGAAGACATTGCCTCAGTCATTTTTTTTTCGCACTATGGCCCTGCTGTAAGAAATGCCATAATGGTATTGTAAGTTTTGATTCCTCATGAATTTTTTTGTTGGAACAAAGGATTAAATGCACTAATCACAAGCCCCCTTGTGATATAAACGGTACTGCCTAATCATCAGTTGACCTCGTTGCCTGACAAAGACTAGCAGGCTGAGTAGTTGATGCGCAGCAAATCTACATTTCTACTGACCTCATCATGATGCAAATGATAATACCACAGTCCTCTTTTCAAAACCCTAAGAAACAAGCATCCACAGTCTTTTCACATGGGAGTACCTCTGCTTGGAGTTTGCAATCAATTTGTCAAGTTTAATAAGCTCTTTTCAAAAACCTAAAATTTTATATATTTGTCTTTTAGCATGTCAAATAAAATCTGTAGAAGTTACCTAATATCTGTATGGATTTGTATGCATGCCAGGGTGGGCCATAACCCTTCAGGTGCCAATGGGTTAATTCATCAGTTTTCTGTTCTGTCAGAATAATGAATTTGGATATCATTCTTGTTTTGTGCATCTCCCTCCTGTTTCTAACTGAGGCCTCCTTACTTGGAAACCAACAACAGGATCTTTATAATTATTTTTACATTCAGCCAATGCACTGTATGTCATATTTAACATATAAAGTTTAACTAATGTTAAAAAGTCAAGCTGATATGATGTGAATGGAAACTGTAGCTATAGCACTTTAGTATAAGAAGTAAGTAATAATCAAGACCAGAAAATTAGTCACGAAAGCAGAACACACTGACACATTTTTATTGGTAGGTAGCCCTTTTACTGCAGGGAATGCTCTCCCAGAGGAAGATTTAAAAGTATTTTCATATATTACTGGTTGTCCGTCATGTTTCCCACAGCACATTCAGGTTTCAAAATTCTCTCACTTCTCTCTTTGACGAAATAATCACAAATTAAAATGTCAGATGTAAAATCACCCTCCACAAACAACCATACTTTCCACCCATTTACGACTGATACATTTTCAACAAATTTACATAAAGAAACGTTAAAATCACAGAGACCTTAAAGGTTTCTTTCAGTGTTGTTATTTTCAATTTTTCTATGCTCAAAACCTTCATGATTTTTCTTTCCGCTGACGATTTCCAAACCTTTGAAAACCCCGTAACCCTTAAAATTCTAAGGACGAAAACAACACCCATATGTCATGTAAAACCACAACAACAAAATGAGCTTCGATGCTAAACATTACCACAAAACAACTGATCTTGACAGTAAGGGAATTGCACACATCATCTCAGTTTACAAGATAAAACAAGACAAACACTCGAATATAACCTGTCTTCATTAAATTTATTGCTAATCTTTGAAGAGTAATTTTCCACAAGCTCAGAAAGGCTCACCAATCCATGTGGTCGATTCTTTCGTTGTTGATATCGTACGCCATCTTGTTAACAGTCTGATCCACTCAAGTTTATTTTGGCCGAATTTCTGCCTGATTCCAATGGTTCGAACTTCGGCATTTCCAGACCACAAATCAATCTCTTCATCTCTTTTACACATCGGCTAGGCAATAAACTTCAGAAAATCCTTGAAACAAACTGGATGATTTCTCGAAAGCCTCACAATCTTTACAAGCTCGCCAAATATGACGTCACAAATATTCGTTTCCAATCTAGGGGCGGCCATTTCTCGTTCGTTTTCGTAAAGCTCTCGGAAACCGTCGGATTTTCTTATCTTGAGCAACACGGTTTGTGCATAACATAATTTTGAGAGTTGATTCTGCTTCCTATTCGTATGACTGTTGTTTTTAAACAGGATTTTCAACAAAACAAAAAATGTCCAAATTTCGTTGCATTTGACCTTTAAAGATATATTCTGGGATCTCAGTTGTAAATTGGAAATGTACATTGATTTCTATAAGCTCACCCTTTAAATATTTTATATATGAGTGAATTTTACAGACCTAAAAGAAACTTATTTTTCAGCTGGTGCCGACAGTTTAAATTTTGACCCGAATTAGCCGTTGTCCAATACACGCAAACTGAGTCAAACTGAATGGCACTCGATTCATTGGTATTCCAGTGGTGTTTTGACGATTGAAATCTCTTTGTGAAATGCATAGGAGTTGAACTCGGGAAAAGACAACACACATTGTAGTGAGGCCTCTGACACCCTAACCATGCAGCCACACACCAAATAATAATAAAACAAAGTAAATGTTGTGGGAAGGCATCTCAAACAACTAATTTATATCTCAAAATCATTCTTTCTTATAATTAGACTTGGCCTATTGCCTTGACTTGGTCTATTTCCTTAAAAATGAAATAGGGACTTCACAGAGAGAAGGGCGTGTTTAAAAAGGGGCAAAGTTGTAAAGTTATAAAGAGCGCGGGAGAAACTCATTGGAGAGGGGAGGGCCTTGATAGATAGGTCATTTTATCAATACCCTTTCTGTCAGTTACATCCACTGTCGATAGTGCGGTCGTTGTGCAACATGTCTGCATTTAATCAGAGGTTTTAGGATTTTCATATTGTGTTCAAGTATTAATTCATTATTGGTTGAATGTATGTACTCTTATAATTTGATGTACAACTTTCTCTCGGCGCCAAGTGTGTCAACCTCTTATCTTTCCCTTATTTAACGATCGCATCTCAGGGTGGTTAGACAGTCATTCGTTATCAAACAGGAGTAGTACACGAAATATCTCTAAAAATCTCCCGGCTGGAGCACGACTTCACCTCATTGTCCAGATTCCAGTGTTGAACATCCTTAACGAACCAGAAAACAGCGAACTTGTGTTGAGACAAAAGGAGTACATCTATTGCCTCAGAAGAAACCTGATTAGTCCACACGTAAGTTGACTTTGGTTTTTCGTCATTTTACATTGTAACTTACAAAAATAGAAAGTTATAAATTCCATAGTTTCTAAACATAGATTTCATCACCAATATTCCCAAAGAGGTCCATGGACTTTGTGGACTCTCCAGTTTTCTATGTGAGCGTTTACGTAAATGGAAAAACAAGTCAAGATAAAATTTTATCTTGACTGTTTTTCCATTTAGTTAAACCCTTACATAGAGTACTCTCTTTGTCTTGATAACGGTGTTAGCATGTTCGATAATTAAAGGGGCAGTGTCACGAGGATTGTGCAGTTTTAGGTCAATTCCTTGCTAAAATCATTACTTTGAGGCTTTCCTCATAATCAAAATTCTTCTGTAAAGCTACGACGAAGATATCAAATGAGTTTTATCAGAGAGGGCTAACTATAATAAATTTCTTGAGGATTTTTTAAAGACATAGCGTCAAATCTTGAAAAAATTAGCCATTTCTTTCAAGTTTCAATCCATTTCCATCCTTGCCATCCGTAGCGACAGGCGACAGGAAACAGGTTCAATACCTTCAAATAGTCTAATAGCCAAATAGGGTGACACTGACCCTTTAATTGACAGAATTCAGGGCTTAAACTTGCTGTGGGTCAGTGCATTCTGTTTTTGGACTCCTCTCAATTGCAAACTGTTAGTAGCCTTACTCCAGTCAGTTATATGATAGCCGATAAATAGACCATGCGGGGTAATATATCATTACTGAAAAGAGACGAATTTGAAATCCGATACGAATTCGAGCAGTTTCAGTTTTCTGTGGAAAAAAAGCCTGTTACTATAATAATTTTAAGTATTTTACAGTTCTTTCTCCATTTTTTAAAAGCTAAAGATATAAATAGTTGCCTGAAATAGCACCAAAAGCAATTTCCCATGAGAACTCCAGAATATAGTTTCGAGAAATCCTACAAACCACTGGAAAATTTGAACTATTTACAGACTTTATGAAATGTCTGTAGATCCTGAATTTACAGGTATTTTTCCTGATTTAAAACAGACTGTTGGAAATTTATTTTAAAAACATTTTATTTAGTTTTTAGTTCTGCTCATTTCAAAATGTTTGTAAAATGTTTGTAAATTACAGCAGCTAGAATAAGAGGACAGGAATCATCATTTTACAGACTTGACAAAATCTTCTAAGAATGCTTGTGAGTTTACCACTTACAATAAAGATTTTACAGATCTAGCCTTATCATGTAAAATCCCTGTAAATTGACATAGTCGGGGCACCACAAAATCTCTGTAAATTGAAATAATCGGGGCACCTTCAAATCTCTGTAAATTGACATAGTCGGAGCACGATAAAATCTCTGTAAATTGACATAGTCGGGGCACAACAAAATCTCTGTAAATTGACCTAGTCGGGGCAGCATGAAATCTCTGCATAATCTCTGTAAATTGACAGAGTCGGGGCACCATAGGATCTCTGCAAAATGTCTGTAAATTGACATAGTCGGGGCACCATAGGATCTCTGCAAAATGTCTGTAAATTGACATAGTCGGGACACAATAAAATATCTGTAAATTAACATAGTCGGACCATCTCAAGTGTTTCCTAAGAACTTCAAACCTTGTTTCGACATTTGGTAATGCGAGAAATGCTTAATTTATTTTGAGAAGTTATTTAAAACGATCGCACAGAAGTTTGCAATAAGATGTAAATAATTTTGGTATAAGGTTTTTGTCACTTATTACTCGAACTTCTGGTGGATTTTATGTCATTTGCATTTTGCATATATTACCCTAATAGCCTACTTTCAGTCCAAAACCAAGAACCTGAATACGGCCTCTTGTTTGGGGAAGTCTGATGACTTGCTGGGTAACCTGTGGTGTTCAAATTAGAAATCACAGCAGACATTCCAACTTTTGGTGTAAGTGGATTTCGTTTCTATCGCTACATATGCTTAAACAGAGAATATCTACACGTGACTTCTGTACCCTAACTTCCCTTGATTATTTCCAGGTTGAAAAAATCCATATTTTCGCTGAAAGCGACACAGATCCTGACGACATCAAGGCCCTGAATTTGCCTGAGGACTGGAAATTACATTTTCATTTTCTTGGTCGGCGAATGCGCTACAGAGATGCCTTCCAGTATGCTTCGAACAACTTACTACGTAGAAATGTAATGATAATGAACGCAGACTGTTATGTGGATAAAGGGTTTGAGCGACTGGACGAAAGCATTTTGAACAATAAAACAATGTACGCATTGACCAGGCATGAAACTCCCGAAAACGTGCGGCTCTGCAACACCGAAGATTTTTGTGGACCCACGGCAAGATACATTGGTTCCCACGATGCATTTCTGTTCAGGCTTCTCGTGTCACTTCCCTTGCAACTATTAGATAGCATTGACTACCGGCCGAACATGATGGGCATTGAACAAGTTTTGATATTTTACTTTAAAAAGTATGTACAATTTAATGTAAAAAACCCGTGTAAAATCCTGCATGTTGTTCACCATCACTGCAGCAACGAAAGAAACGAAAGAGAGAGAACCATTCATGGCCGCCGAGTTGATCGCTATCTTCACATCGAAACAAAACAAGGCTGGACAACATTTTCTAGTTTGTAATGTAATCTTTTATTGTACTTGGTTCTTCTTAATATGCAATCAGACCCAGTGTTCGGAAAAAGACCGCTTTGCCGAACATAGTGATAACTTGGTCAAATAAATGTTTTGTCCCAGAGACTGATTTCAATCGTGTTATGCATGCTAACCTTGCACAGGTATATTTGAGCTTTTACAATAAATGTAGGTGGGGGTGGGGGGGGGGGAGCTTGCATGATATTTGGAAGACAAGAAGGTGGAGTCCGAATTTTAATATGTTCTCCGGTTAAAATTCTTTGACTTGGGCCATTTTAGTTTTAATAGGAATAAAACGCAAACAGCGGTTAAAACATTTGCTTGAACTGCATAACTTTATGAACTTAACGTTTTGTATGTTACAACATACATCATCAGAAGTGATTATAATTCAGTTACAGATGAATTTAAATTTAAAAAATACAACTCTACGGACTGGGAACTAACAAAATTGATTGATATAAAACAACAACAATATGCTAATAATAGGGATGAAGTTCCTCTCTGCCAACGTTTTCATTTAAGGCTGGCTTAAGATCACGGACCAACAGATACTCTTTAATTTTACAATGCATGTCTGATCGACCAGTTGCTAATATTTCAAAATGATGCCACTTAATTTTATGGTTGGTTAAGAAAACATGATCAGCAATTGCTGATTCGTGACAATTTGTAGTTAGGGCTTTAAAATGTTCTGTTTTTCTGTCACGTAATCGGCGTTTTGTTTTCCCTATGTAGAAATCATTGCAATCCCAGCGGTTTGCTCTGTACACTACTTTTGACCTGAAAGGAAGGAGCTAGTTTATCTTTGTAAGGGAAAAAAGACTTGATTCTTCTGGTGTTCTGAAAAACTATTTTGACGTTGAAAATACAATAGAATTTGTTTATACAAGACCTCAGCTGTTTTGTGAGGTGTTTGCTGTGATGACCTAAGAAAGGCAGAACGATAAGAACTTCTATTTTCTTAACTGTTTGTACAGGATCTTTTGCCTTATTTTGATGTTTCTCAATGACATCATTCATATGATATTTAAGGGAAGTGGTCAAAACTATTATACAGGCTCGGGACCCACCACT
>CM042752.1:3374377-3384857 GCA_022496165.2 Catalaphyllia jardinei
CCAAATGTGCTTGAAGCTATCCCTGAGTCAGATTGGGCAAGTTCTGTGAAAGACCCCGATTGCGAAGACATGCCAACCGAGCGGGCCCTTGGTGTTAGATGGAATTTAGAATCAGACACGTTTGGATTTAAAGTGAAGTTCAAGGACAAGCCTTCAACACGCCGTGGGATGTTATCTATAGTGAGTTCAGTGTATGACCCGTTTGGTTTTGTTAGTCGTCCATTTGTACTACCTGCTAAAGCTGTCCTGCAGGATCTATGTAGAAGAGGACTGAGTTGGGATGAAGCCATCCCGGAGGAAAGCCTGAAGTGCTGGAAAGAATGGGTTTTGAACTCCCTCGACTGGAGGAGTTTTCCATTGACCGCTGTGTAAAGGCGTACGGGTTTAGGAAGATCTCCACGTGCCAACTTCATCACTTCAGTGATGCATCGCAGATTGGTTATGGTGCGGTCACCTACCTTCGTCCCGTAGATGAAGGAGGCCAAGTCCATTGTGCGCTACTCATGGACAAGTCGAGACTGGCTATCGAGCTTAGTTTGAGGGAAATCTCTTACGTTTTGTACGGGCACACGCTAATGTGCGCAGTAGGAATGCGCAATGCAAAACTAGGGAATCACGTTAAGACACTTCCCCAAGTTTTAGGTCTGTGCGTCTTCCTGATCTTGAAACATTTCTCGAAATATTTTGCACAAATTTTTTTCAGAGCCCAGTATGGAGCCGCCATGTCGGTGTACCTGTAAAGGACACCAACATGGCCGTCGGAAAATAGTGTAAACATCTGGAACTTACTTTGGCTCTCTAGACAACTGATTATCTGAACGGATCAAGCAAACATTCAAATCAGCACTTTTACTAATACTTTAACTACTTAAGAGGCTAAAATTCCCGAGAGAAGTATATATTGTTTGAAAAACACGTTCAAAGCTTTATTTTGCGCACCGCCATAGCTCTGAGATTTAAAATGTGCCTGTTTTTAGACGAAGCATGTTCTTGAGCCGAAAAGTTGTTCACAGATATAAATTTACGCCATCTCATGACTGATGAATAACTTTGGTGGCTTTTTAGTTTTGGATTTTAAAAAATAATGACTTCACTCGCAAACCAAGAATACGGCATAGTAGCTTTCTAGGAAATTTGCCCATTTCTCGAGAACCACTCGTTAGATATTCTCGAAAGTTGGTACTAAAATACTTTAGGAAATAAGTAGCTAGAGTGAACTTTGAACTTTAGCAGAGGAAATTTTGGATACTCTGGTAATCCTTCAGCAAGGGATAATTAATTAACTCTCTGTTAAATTACTATTAAAATAGTGTTAACTTGTGAGCATCGTTACAAGCTTGCTGCATGCCAATTGTAAAGAAACTTACAGCGGCGTCTCGACTAAAGGCATAGACCCGTTATGCTTGCTAGAAGATATTAATTTTAATTTGTTAGCATCGTTAAAAGGTTGTTGCATGCGCGTTGTAAAGAAAAACTTAATGATGAGATTTTTTGCAAATCAACAAAACCGATTTTGAAGAGCTGTTAACATTTATTGACGTTGCCATGGCAACGGCACATACGTCAGCGTAACTATCAAAAACGGAAGTTTGTGTTGTTAACTTGCTTGCCGCCAGTTTTGGTGACAAAGGATCAAGGGTTTTAGAGAACAAGACGAATAAAACAGGTATCAAAATCTGTGTTGGGCCAGCTTAAACTGAACATAGAAACAAGAACTCTTACCATCAGCAAAAAAATATTTTTCTTTTTAATATTTTTTTTCTTTTATTTTTCTTTAACCGAGGTTACAGCAATTAAGGTGGTCTTAGTTCCTTTCCTGACTCCACCGCTCAAAGAAATTCACTAACTCTCTCAACGATCTTGTGGAAGCTTCGAGTTTGTAGTCTAAATTACAAAACTTTGATTTGGGACTGAAACTGAACTAAACAAAGGAAAAAGGAATAGTCTTACCTTCTTTGTCAATAAAGACATTTTGTTAAGCAAGAGAGTTCTATGGTGACGTAAACTTTTTCCTATTGAGTTCTTCTCAGCTTGTGTCGCACGCAGCCGAAGAACCTGCTTCGTTAGGAGTTGGCTGGTATAAGAAACTTACAACGTGGTTTTGACTAAAGGCATAGACGCGTAATGCTGCTCAATTTTTTCAAGACCTGACATTTGTTGGCGAAAAAATCTCCTAGTGATTTGACTAGACTCGACAATCATCCAACAATTTATGGCTAGGAACACAAATAATGTATGAATATTAATATCTTACCTCACCTAAAAAAGACCTGGTTTTTCAATGATTTCTTTTCAATTCTCGGCCCTGTCCTCTTTCTTATGAAATACGAATGAATATTTATTGAATGAGAAATTCGCGTGTTAGAAGTCTAAAAATTGTGGTTAATGTGCTATTTGATTTAGATCAAGGCCATTTATGGCTTGACGCTAATCATATGTGCAGCATCTGATGCGCTGAAAGCCGCCTTCTGGACAGCATTATTTTCTCAATTAATCCCCTCTAAGGTTGTCAGAACTTTGACAACTCGCTGGCTTTTAAAATAACACGTCAACAGACACAACAGGCTTTTAGTTCAGTTAGTTTTGTTTGTGTTTTAGATCAAATAGATTATTTGTTATGATCGGATACTTTCAAAACCTTCGAGAATGGATCCCACATTTGGATTTCCGGACGAAATGTTTATCTTTGGTCGTCACCAACGCAACGCTCTCAGGGCCGTAGCCAGAAAAGAGCGAAGACTGAGGCAATGTTCATGAAAGAATTTTGACTGAGGCAGTATCCGTGATTAAATTCTCTTCCTAGTTATTTACGGTGTTTATGACGACTATAGACAATAAAAACGAAAAACAAATTACCGAGGCAAGTGCCTGTTACTAGCTACGGCGCTGGCTCTGTCGTTTTCTACTCTGCATATTCAACTCTCTAGTTCAACCTCATTTTGATTACTGCAGCTTAGTCTGGGATAATTAATTATGGTAAAACATTATCTAACAAGCTACAAAATCTACAAAATCGTGCTGCACGAGTAGTTACTTCATCGAGCTATGATGCTGATGTCGATTCCTATGCTTCCCTCCCTGTACTGCTGGCTCTCCCACCTTGTCCATTTCTACGCAGTCTTGTTGTAACTAACCTTCATCAGATAGCCTGCGAGAAGGCTCTCACGCGTTGCGACAGTAGCAACTTCGATCGATCGATTAGTAAAGTTGTGACTCTGCTAGCAAAATGACACGGTGAGGCAACTGGCACTAGTAGACTCAAAAACTTTGTTCATTAATCGAGCTTCCTTTTGCTGCAAGGAATGAATGAACTTTATTTAACCACGCGCAATTCATCAGCTATTACAGAAAGTTAAAAACTAAAACTACTCAACTATAACGCTTGAGAACCTGCTGGCAGGAT
The DNA here is from genome assembly GCA_022496165.2 of Catalaphyllia jardinei. Taxonomy (NCBI): domain Eukaryota; kingdom Metazoa; phylum Cnidaria; class Anthozoa; order Scleractinia; family Caryophylliidae; genus Catalaphyllia; species Catalaphyllia jardinei. The sequence continues at coordinate 3,377,781 of CM042752.1, forward strand.
ATTCATCAGAATGAAGATCACCTTGCACTAATTTTATGTTGTCTCTTTTTCACACTCTTGTTATTATTAGCAAATTCTAGCTGCCTAGTTAATAAGGCGTTGAGATTGGATACAGGGGAGTGCATTCGGTAGGCTACACTTCATTCCATCCGCCGTGAGGGACTGTACAACAATCATCTGTAGGGGAGGATGGGAAGCTGAAAAATGTGCATTACAAAATGAAAGATTATGTAGTGCCCCATCTCCGCCAACTAAGACAAATTAAGTTCTTTCTTTCCCTCCTTGTTTCCCAAAAATTATGTCAGACCCCTCCCCTCCATATACATTTATAATAAAAGTTTAAATAACAAGCATCGAATGGTCCTTCCAATCTGAACCTGTAATTAAACGAATCCGGCATCTCACTTCATTTAATGTTGTAAATAAAGTTTGTAATAGCCTTATTCAACCACATTTTGATTATTGCAATGTAGTGTGAGGAAACTGTAACAAAGGCCTTTCTGCAAAGGCTTCAAATTCGGGCAGCTCGCATCCCGATGTCAGCGAGCTGAGTTTGATGGTAATTTGGATGGTTTGTAGTATGACTCTTGATTATCTGAGATCAAGATTTGTATATCGTGAATGTAAGTGCTTATCGTTTAAGGAATAGCGAAAACAAATTCAGCTCTTCCACAACCACGAACTGATTATCTCAAGAGAAGTTGTTTGTACAGCGGAGCTTAGTTTTGGAACAACTCACCTGTAGACCTAAGACAAGCGTCTTCACTGACCGATTTCAAATCTAAATTAAGTCGCCACAGTTTAAAGTAAAATTTTAATTTTAAGTAAATTTTAGACACGGCCTCCATGAAAAGCAGAATTTTTATTTTATTTTTTTCATTTGAATTGTTGTTATTGAATTTTATTGTAGGTAGGTAGATAGATATAGTAGTATAGATAATTATCTAAATCAATTGATGGAGAAACCGTGTATAATCTTATCTCATCTCATCTTAACTTGTCTTATCTTATCTTAACGGTGTTTGCAAAATTTGGCCTCTGCTTGACCTGCTCACAAAAATTAGATAAATGCTTGCGTACTCTTTGCCGTGTAGTGGGAGCAGAATTTGCACCTTGGAAAAAAATTGGAAACAATGTTTCCCTCATGGCAAAAGTGGGAAACTATGTAGGGAAAATGCATTCGCTATGAAGATCTATGAAGACTATGATGCATGCTCCCAAATGTTCGCAACGACCATTCGATAACCCTGAAATATACCTCAGTGTATAACAAGTTGGACATCAGCTTCTGGGACAAACATTTATTTAACCAAGTTATAGCTATGTTCGGCGAAGCCGTGCGTTTCCGAACAGTCTGATTGCATATTCAGAAGAACCAAGTACAATTAAAGATTACATTACAAACCAGAAAATGGTGCCCGGGCTTGTTGTATTTTGATGTGAAGATAGCGATAAACTAGATGGCCATGAATACGTCGCTCTGTTTCGTTTCTTTCGTTGCTGCAGTGATGGTGAACAACATGCAGGATTTTACACGGGTTTTTTATATTAAATTGTACATACTTTTTAAAGTAAAATATCAAAACTTGTTCAACGCCTAGCATGTTCGGCCGGTAGTCAATGCTATCTAATAGTTGAGAGGGAAGTGGCACGAGAAGCCTGAACAGAAATGCATCGTGGGAACCACGGTATTTAACCGTCGGTCCGCAGAAATCGTCCACTTGGCAGAGACGCGCGTTTTCGGGAGTTTCATGCCTTGTCAATGCGTACATTGTTTTATTGTTTAAAATGTTTTCGTCCAGTCGCTCAAACCCTTTATCCACATAACAGTCTGCGTTCATTATCATTACATTTCTACGTAACAAGTTGTTCGAAGCATACTGGAAGGCATCTCTGTAGCGCATGCGCCGACCAAGAAAATGAAATTGTAATTTCCAGTCCTCAGGTAGCTTCTGGGCCTTGATGTCGTCAGGATCCGTGTTGCTTTCAGAGAAAATATGGATTTTTTCAACCTGGTAAAAATCAAGGAAATTTAGGGTACAGAAGCCGGCAGGTGCAGATGTTGTCTGTATAAACATATCTAGCTATTGTTGGTTTCAGTATCACTCCATAACAAAATAAAAATCAAAACCGTTCAATAGAAAAAGTTACGATTTTGGGAAAGGCAAGAAGGTAAATATGCAAAGATTCTGGCCAAGATTCAGGCCTAGCAATTTTTAATTTATTAAGCGAGATATGGGGAGAAATTGTTTATCCAAATTTATAGAGATTTGTAAGGAGACGCCATGCTGGTGCCCATCCGGGTGGGCACCAACATGGCGGCAGGAAACCAACAGGAACATTTTGCACTGGGTTTTGCTACAAAAGCGTAAATGTATCTCTCGAGGAACTCAGAAACATTAAATTAACACTTTTTCTAATGAATGAACTGTTTAGATAGCCAAATTCCCCGAAATAATAAGTCACATTTTTAACCAACATGACAGCTCTTTCTTTCAAGCGTAGTCTATTACAAAACCAAGAACCCATTCGGAGCAAAAGTGTCCATGAATATTAGTTTTCAGGTGCTCTTATACAACACGAAGTTAAAATTTTAGGAGGATCAATATTTTTGTAGTTTGAATTTTAGTGACGTCATGTGAAAACCCCTAATAGATAGAAAATCCATTTACACCAAAAGTTCGAATGTCTGCTGTTATATCTAATTTCAACACCAGAGGTTACTTAACAAATCAAACAAGAGGCTGTATTCATGTTCTTGGTTTTGAACTGAAAGTAGGCTAATGGTGGGGGGTGGGGTGGGTAGTATATGAAAATGCAAATGACATAAAGAAGGGATTCCAGCAGAACTTCGAGTAATAAAAACCTGGTACCGAGATTATTCACATCGTGTTTGCAAATTTCTGTGCGATCGCTTCAAATAACTTCTCAAAATAAATTGTAATCAATTCTAACAACAGCAATTGTTAAAAAAGGGGTTTAAAATTCTTAGGAAACACTGAGTTTGCATTGTTTCACGGAACTTTATTATCGTTTTCTTATGAGAATTTAATTGTTTTTGGTGCTATTTCAGGTAACTATGAATATCTTAAGCTTTGAATAAAACACTTGAAATTATTCCGGTACCAGGGTTTTCTCCTCAAAAAACTGAAATTGCTCGATTTTGTATCAGATTTCAACTTTATATATTTTTAATTTTCCTCACGCATGAGCCTCCCTTGCGAGCTAGTTCCAGTCTAATACCGAGAACACAAACATGGTAATGGACTGGAACTAGCTTGCAACTGAGGCTAATGCAGGACGTCTTTTCGAATGCAAATGACACTAATCTCTTTTTCATGTTATTCCCCCGCATAAGCCTCCATTCCAAGCTACTTCCAGTTCAATACCAAGAATATGTCATTAATCTCTTTTTAATAATGTTCCCTCGCATGAGCCTCCATTCCAAGTTAGTTCCAGTCCAATACCGAAAATATGACATTAATCTCTTTTTAATAATATTCCCTAGCATGGGCCTCCATTGCAAGCTAGTAGTTCCAATTCAGTACCGAGAATATCATATTAATCTGTTTTTCATGATATTGCCCCGCTTGAGCCTCCATTTCAAGCCACTCCCAGTCCAATACCAAGAATATGACATTGATCTCTTTTTCATGGTATTCCCTCGCATGAGCCTCCATTCCAAGCTACTTTGAGTCTAATACCAAGAATATGACATTAATCACTTTTTAATAATATTTCTTTGCATAGGCCTCGATTGCAAGTTAGTTCCAGTCCAATACCGAGAATATGACATCAATGTCTTTTTAATAATTATATTCTTTCCCATGGGCCTCCATTGCAAGCTAGTTCCAATTCAATACCTAGGACACGTATATGATTTGTTTATCGGTCATCATTAACTGACTGGAGTAAGGCTACAGCTTGAAAGGAGTTCAAAAACGGAATAGGCTGACCCAAGACAAGTTTAAACCCTAAATTCTCTCGAGCATGCTGACACCATTATCAAGACAAAGAAAGTACTCTGTGTCAGCTGTTACGTAAAAGGAAAAACCAGTCACGATAAACAATGGAGAGTCCACAAAGTTCTTAGACTGCTTTGGGGATCTATTGGTGATTATAACTTTCTATTTTTGTAAGATACAATGTAAAATGATGGAAGACCAAAGTAAACTTACGTGTGGACTAATCAGGTTTCTTCTGAGGCAATATATGTACTCCTTTTGCCTCAACACAACTTCGCTGTTTTCTGGTTCGTTTGAGATATTCAACACTGGAATCTGGACAATGAGGTGAAGTCGCGCTCCGGCCGGTAGATTTTCAGGGGTATTGTATGTGGTAGTCCTGTTTGATAACGATTGACTGTCCAACCTTCCTGAGATGCGAGCGTTAATTAAAGAAAAAGATGAGATGTTAACACACCTGGCGCCGAGAGACAGTTGTACATAACAGCACGTACAATAAATTGATAATAAAATAATACTTAGACCATATGAAAATTCCTAAAACCTCTGATTAAATGCAGAAGCGTTTCCTTACGACCGTGCTATCTACGGTGGATGTGAACCCCCCGGGGGGTAGTCCCATATATGGGTTATATAGTACGTGCCGCGGATTTGGGTATAGTTTTTGAGGTTCTCGGTCCAATAGGTATCTTTTTTTATCCTTTTTGTAAGTGTGGTCCTGGTGTGGCCTAACGAAAAGGATATCGATAAAATGACATATCTACCAAGGCCCTCCGTTATCCAATGGGTCCCCATTATGAGATGCATTTCACCAATTGAGTATCAATGGATTGAGTGCCATTCTACTGAACTGTGTTTGTGCGTATTGGACAACGCCTTGCATACGCTGGCTGCGCCCGCAGGACGTGCACCAGTCAGAGATTAGCTATCCTAAAGAAACTACACGATAATAGCCTTTGAATAATATATGATAATAGTCTTTGAAGCAGACAAACGTAAAGGCAATGCTAAAGAGGCTTTGGCCTGTTTTGCTCAAAGTAACAAGCTTGGAGACACAAAATGTCTTATATCTTTTCGCTTTTTACAATCTGGTTTTGATTTTGGGAATTGTTAGTAGTACGACATCCTTTTCGTGAATATTTAATACCATCTCTAGTGAGATTTTAATGCTATTCTAACGCGTTGACGCCAGGAGAGTAAAGGTGTCCCGCCTGCTAGATTCTGATTGGTCAATTCATATTTTGGGCGGTTCAAAATGTCATCAGTATATCACCTGAGAAATGTCGAACTCTTTTTCAGGTCTGTAAAATTTACTAATAGATGAAATATTTCATTGATGAGACTAAAAATCAGTTGACATTTCATTGAAAACTAAGACCCCAGAACCTCTTTAAAGACCATTTTCTAACTAGTCACTTAAAATGTGAGATCATCAAATGCGAGATTTATCTCACAGTTTCTTCTTACCTTCAGGTTTTTTGGTTGGCATCAACGTAAATCCAGCCAAAAGAAGGAGAATTGTTACCGTAATTATTAAAGGCTGACTTCGGAATGACCCGCACTAAACAGATTGTAGAAAAAGACATGGGGTGTCAAATAAATAAACATTTAACTCCAGGCGAAAGAACGTTTTTTTTTACAGCAAACTCAAAGAGGTCACTGACCAAGTATATCTTATATACTTTTGCTCTTGGGCCATCGTAAAATATAAAGAACGGTATCGGTAACAAGATCTCGTCTAGATTAGGTATTCTGCGTCGAGCGCGTAAGGTTCTGCCCAAACCAACTTTGCAAATGCTCTACAATACTTTAGTCCTGCCATTGTTCGATTACTGTTCACCAGTCTGGGACAGCTGTGGGATTGGGAGCAAAGCCTATCTAGAAAAGCTGAATAGACGCGCCACATGTATTATTGAAGGTCGACCTAATGGGGCTGTGGAGTTAAAATCAACACTTGGCTGGCCTAGCTTACAAGCACGCAGAAATTATCTTAAATGTGTCGTAGTCCATAAGTGTCTTCACGGGATAGCGCCTTCGTACTTACTCTCAGAGTTTAGGCACGCGCACCTTTTTCATGGCTATAACACCAGAAGTCGTGATTTACTGCGCCCTCCCTTCGCGAAAACCACCAAATACCAAGGTTGCTTTAGAATAAATGGTGCTCGGACCTACCGAAACACCCTACCGAAAATCGTTAGACAAGTAGATACCCTCAGTGAATTCAAAATTTAGCCAAAGCGCCACTTTAAACAGTAACACCTGTGTTACATGTTGTCCTAACTTAATTACTTAATTAATTGTGTAATTTCAATGTTCAATGTTTTGTTTTTGTGTTTTGTCAGGGCTCCATTTAAACTAGCTCTGCTAAACTGGATGCCCCTGGATAAATAAATAAATAAATAAATAAATAAAGAATAGCCTCCAAAGGGCGCGAAAATATGTTCTGATATTTTTCCGCGAATATTATGGGTTCCGAGAAGCAAACAGCTTCCCGAGAACATAGCTCGAGGAAAATTAAATTGTGAGCTTTGTGTTCATTATCCTTCAAACTTTTTCACAGCACGCGCAGTTTTGAAAATCGGGGAATATCTCGGATATTCCCCAGTTTTCGGTCACGTGACGTGTTTAGGCGAATTGCGCGCGCGAGCGAAAATATTTGATGAGTTATTTTTCGGATATGTGATATTCTAGGACACGCGTTCGAAATATTTATTATATAGACACTAGTGTTTTACTGGAAAATACATTACACGCAAAATTCTACGAAACCATCCGGGACTCGGGTTGCGTATTTTCCGCCAAGATCCTCATTAGTGAAGATATCGATGATTTCAATGATATCAAGTTTTTCTCTTGTACTCAAATTTGTTGGTGTATAATCAAAACATCTTCGGATTTTTCTCCAAAGTCTTCGGCAATTTTGGAAATTCTCGAAAAATTTTCGGAACATTTTCGGCAAAAAAACCTTCTGACACTCTTTGGAGAATCCTCGGAAGGTGGTCGGAAATCTTCGGAAAATCGTCAAAAACGCCGTCATCAGTATGTCTATATAATAAAAACAACATTACACGTTACCTCGAAAGATATGAATTTTATGTTCTCTCACTCGTTC
>CM042752.1:3411602-3445163 GCA_022496165.2 Catalaphyllia jardinei
GGGTTCAAATCCCATCTGGGGCTCGGATTTTTTCCGAGTTCTCCAAACATTTAATTTATCATGTGGCTGTATCTTTATTCATCTTTAATTTTTCAACTATTTTCCTTTCGACAAAATCTCTTCCGAGTCTAAATACCACAGTAATCCTATGTGGGGAACATTGGAAATTGGAGGCTTTTATTGTCTTTGTTTACGACTGTTGTGATTGGTTGAAATGTTTTCACACAAAGGAAACTACCTTTCAAAATAGAGTTAAATACATTTTAAATCATAAAACTGCTTTCTATCAATTGATAAATTCTTCGTCTAAAAACACAACCGTTTCCATGTGGGGAAAGCGTATTGCCGCAGAACAATAGAAAATGCTATAGTTCTTATCTGGACCATTACTTAAAACATTCGATCAACACCAATCATCTAGTCTAGCTAAACCACAAACAAAACTAAACTAAAAGCCTGCTGTCATGTTTGTCGACGTTTGGTTTAATTCCATTGGCTAATAATGTTACCTATTTTAAAAGCTAGCGATTGTCAAAATTTTGCCAATCTAAAAGAGGTTGCTTTCAGAAAACAATGCTGTCCACTGGCAGCAGGCTTCCGGCTCGCACCACATGAGAGGCTAAGTTGGGACTGGCACAAAGTTGGGGTGGGACACGGTGGCTGCTGTGGAGAGGTTCGACAGTATTTCTCTTTCCTGAAAGCCCCCCTCCTCCACTCATTTCAACTTATTGTCACAGCATGCTATGTCCCAACCTCGTTCCCAGGGTCTCTCATCTAACCGCCCTCTGAGGCGAGCGAGGAGAGACCCTGCTTTGGTCTGGTCACGTGCTACTTTGACAATTGAGAACATCAGGGAGGGGTCCACTGTAATCAGGCAGTTTGTCGCATTGAGCTTTGTCGCGCCGCGAGCGCCATTAACCGCGATTTCGAAAAGTAGCTATCCCGGCGTTTATCTAAAGGTTAGGCAAGTCTGTCTCGGGACAATTTACCGTAGTCGTGATGTTGTTGCCCGTCGTACCCATTGCATTTATGGAAAGTCGGTCATATTTCAACTGTGGAAATCGAGCAGTGTAATTTTTAATTTCATTCCGAATTTTCTCCTTTGAATGCACGCGCAAAAAAAAGCATCAAAAGGCCTCTAGACAAACGTACAGCTGTCTCGAAGTTAAGCTACGGCAGCCTGACTGGAAAAGCTGGACAAAGATAAATATAATCGTGATTATAAAGACACAACACACTTGTGTTTTTCTGAATAGCTGGGTCCGGCGTCACAACATAAAATACAAATAAGCAATATGTTCGCATGGAATATGTAAATGTTAGTCTTTGTCCCTGGAGCCGAAACCGAACAGCCGAAACCATGCAAAAGATGTCAAAACGCGGTCAAAAGGCTCCACTCTACTCATAATTTCCATTTTTCCTAACAACATGGAATAAAGTATCCCTCAGAAACACGCGTGAAATAAGGTCGAGAGATCGAAAATTACAGACAGTTGTCTAGAACCGTTGGAGTCTTGTATGCGCATCACGTACATTGATTTATTTATTAAATAGGACACAATAAAAGCTGCATTTTTCTTTTTCTAACCTCCTTTCGGCCGAATATAAATTCAGTTTATCAGCAACGACGGCGAAAAGCATATCGCGACGAGTCGGCTTTCGGCTTCGAGTAGTATACCTCAGATGAATAGACCACTTGGTTCTACATGAAGTAGTAGTCACGGAATTAATGAGCAATGATAATGAGATACGGGCCGTGTAGGTATATGGGAGGTTTGCTGTGGTTTAATGAGATGCAGGTCTTGTAGGTGTATGTGAGGGAAATTGAGAGGGAGAATAATATTATTCATATGTATTGTTTTATTGTTTTAAGAGTTTTATTATTGAATATTACATGAGTTTTTAAGAGAGATGTGTGTGTTGTAGTGGAGTGAACGTACCGCCCAACCAGCCGGATGATATCGCGTTTATATATGGAGAGAACAAAGACTTGTCTGAGAAACAATCAGGAAGCGCTGTCAAACTGGTCAGACTGGTTTTGAGACTGGTTGGATTTGATTATTCAAAATGGCGGACATATCTTGTTGGGAACAGGTCAAACCGGTTTTAAAGTATACCAAACTAGCTTTGAGACGATTATTCAAGATGGCGGAAAAACCATTGCTAAGAGAGTGGAATAGCTTTTAATAGAGAATAACACACAATATTTTTGATGTGATTAAATTGAAAAAATTTATTGCAAATACGAAATCATCCTAATTAATTTTACATAAATACATGAATGTTAAGTAATACGGCAAACATTTTTGAGTGTTCAAGAATGTCAGTTTTCTAAAACGGCGAATTGTCTTTGCAGCTTTGGTCTTGGAATGTAATTGTTGAGCATGTCCTCTTGTGGTGATAAATTTTCTTTACGGCAGTACATCTGAGACGATCCTTCATCCACAGGCAGCTCGTCAGCCCACTTGAAAAATCTACACATTTCTTTTCTTCTACAAGTGAAGTAAGGTCGGAATGGATTCTTCTGAGATCTTGAGACTTTTAATGTCGCAACGTCCATATGTCTACAATAAGGCAACTGTCCACCTTCATGTACTTTGTATTCGGGTATAACACGATTACAAAGACACTGTTGATACGAATGTATACTATCTTCACGGCAGAAGAAGGGACATAACTCCCACTCCACACATCGAATGTAAGGTATACCCGAAGCGAGTCTGATGACTTCAAGGTCTTTCAGGCAAAGTCCACACTTTGAGTAACTCATCTTGAAACTAACGTGAGACTGCAATCGCAGCACCTTTATACAGTTTTTACTTGTCAATCTTGTTAATGATCATGTCAAACCGGAACTTTATTGGTCAACTTCATCAACTCCGTTAACGTTCAAATCTAACCAGTACCAACAAGTTTGACAGAACTGGTTAGGTTGCATAATGATTTCGAGAATTTTTTCTTTTTCATCCTCAAGGGTACTTTCATCGATCCAGTCTTGATCCTCAGGGGCCATGAAATCCAAGATATCTAGCAGATCATGCCAGAGCCAGTATGCGATTGGTCGATATTCATTCTGAGTAACCAGCAAATCATTTAAGCATGTTGTCAACTTTTGATTGTCTTGGAGGACAGTAGGTTCTTTTTTTTGAATTTCATTATATAACAAGAAGGCCAGACAACTCCAGTAGGCCCACTTTACTGTGTCATCACAGTTGTTGCAATGGTCGTCCAGGATGTTTGAAACCATCATGTAGAGTATATGATGATAATGATGAATGAATACACACTCGGGGTTTCCTTGCTGTATATATTCCTTGAAGTAGAAACCGGTTTTTCTAGTTTAGTAAGGTTCCCATTGCTTATTGCTTCGTAGTCTTGTCACCAAGGGTGTTCTTGGCTTGTAACGACGTTTTCCAGTTTTACGCTTGGAATTTGGGGGCGTTTCCATCATTATTGCATGTGCTGAGTCCTCAGGCAAAATGGGAGCAGGTGTTTCACTTATAACGGGAATTTTTGACTGTTTAGTCGTTACTGGCGTCGTAGGTAATTTTCTCTGTGTAACTCTTTTTGTAGACTTAACGTAAGATGTCGTGGAAAGATTATTAACGTCGGGAGTTCTCTCTGTGGGAGGCGCTGGCTCTGACTTGGGTAATACCACAGCTGGTTTTACGGCTACTTCGCTTTTCATTTGTTTTGTTAATCCTTGGTACCTTTGCAGAAGTTGATCCAGCAATAAGACTTTTTGATCTTCTGGGAAGGAGGAGTCCATGATTTGCTTCATGTCTTGATCTAAACGTGTCAAAGTCGTGAGTTGAGCGGGAGCCGTCAAGCGATGTTCTGTTTCAATACTTTGCATTAAATGTTCAGGTATCATCACCATCTTTTGTGCGTGCTTCATTTGAAAACCTTTCCTAATAAATCGATGGCAAGGGGAGTAATTAAAGAGGCGAGAGCCGGTAAAAATCCTCCCTTTTGATTGAGCACTTGCTTTTTCTTCTTTAGACTTGGTTTCTTGCGTGTTAGATAGAGGAGCTTTGACTTGTGTGGCTTCAACCGTTTAAATGATGGAGTAGGTATCAACATGTTCCCTTTAAGAAGATTTAGAGCGATCTCACCGATGGCTTCCATTTGTCCCTTGTTAGCATGCGCTATCATGTCTTTTCGTTGTTTTCCAGTGCTTTTAAAACAGGTGCAAAGGAAAGGTAAATGCTGATGGACTTTTGAATGTTTGGGAATTTTTAGACGCCTTTTTGATACCCCTTTCAATTCAGTAGAAGTACCAGAACGCAAGACCATATTACCACCACGTTGATTTTTTTCTGGGACGTTTCGTCGTACGGTGGGACTTGTGTGGAGTCATGATGTTAAGTGAAAACAACCGGTAATGGTTCATCTGTTTTCTGACTTTTCTTATCCACGTAAATCACAGGATAGGCATGTGATCCGGATAATATATTGGTTCGTAGTCGTTGAATGTTTGGTGTACGCGGATGTAAATCCATAAGGAGGTACCCAAAGGGTTTTGACGTAGCATCTTGAAAGCTTTCCCATACGTAAGGAACTCTTCCTGCAAATGCTTGCTGCGCCAGTGTGCGAAATCCAAGGGTATCGCGTGGATTATTAAATGTTATGACGTAATGCGCATTCAAAGAGATACTGCGAGAAAACTTTCCCGGTGGAAAGAGGTTTTGGGTCAAATAGATGCAGGTCACATCACAGTGGTGCGACACTTTTGTGAACAGATCAAGGATACGTTCATCATCGCTACAGTTCCGCATTAGGTCATCGAGTATCAGTATTCCTGGACGACAATTGGGAGGAAATAGACTGGGAATATCTTCAGGAATACCCTCTACAAATGTCACCCGGGATGCCATATTCTTAAAGCATTCTTGCCATTGTCCATAGCAATACACGATTTTACGAATGGGTCGTTCAAACAAAGAATCTGCTTGTTGAAGCAACTGTCTTGTAAACGTTGTCTTTCCACACTGACTTGGGCCAGCTATTATGATACTGCTTGGGCAATTGAATTGACTCATGTTGTCGCAACAGAACGCAGACTGGTTATGAAAGTTTTTAGAGGCAAACACTTTTTAAATACCTATCAATGACGTGCACACACCTTTTAACGTTAATGTTACTTTATTAATTGCTTACGCCAATATTGAAATGATTTACAGGCTTGTTCTTCTCTTTGAAAACGAGTGCTAATACTGGTAATAGAATGAAAATAACTGTGTATAAATTGTGCGACTTGTGCATCGTTCCACTGGGAGTCATATCGCTTAAACTTAGCTTGAATAGTGTTCAGATCTACATTTCGTGCTCGATGAAGCAAGTAAAATAAGCAATAGTCTCCGCATACATCTGACGTTAGACCTTGTAGTGGTTTGTCGTTGAAGTACGTAGATTCTCGAAGTACGTATTCATCCATGTCATAGGTGTCAGGAGGAAATCCGTAGCTATCAAAGAATTCACTTTCGTCAGGCGTGACAAAATACATTGCAATCCAATGCGTTCCAGGTTGATCGTGAGGGTCCGTATTTGCAATCAGAGCGGAAGGATACTCGTTTACGATTGGCAACTTGTCACTGGGAAATACACCTCTCATGACGGATGCTAGGATAGGATCATGTAATGAAACTTGCCATAATTCTTGAGTCGTATGCATCTTCAAGCACCTTGAGACAAATCGTAAACCACTCTCCTGTTACGGTCAATCTCCAAATGATTTTGGAACTCCGCGTAAACAATTAAATTGAGTGCTGTTGGTGTAGGGTTGACAAATTTGAGATACAGGTTGACGTTGCCACTACGATGAGGAATCAAGTGGTCCGGATGACCACTCCCTGCTGGTGTCGTGTCCAGGCGAATCAGCCCGTATCCTCGTTCCCAATCTTCCCTATCAATGTCTATACCGTGCCCACAATTCATATCACCACTACCTGAGAAGAGGGTGTTGAATCCATCAATTTTCTTACCACCGGTCAAGTCGATGACCGAGTAAGGGATTTCTTCACCATTGACGGTTACTCGTACAGCATTTAGATCAAACAACTGGAAGTTGAAAGGATTTCTTGTCAGACTGCCATTGTAAGCATCGTTTCGCACCATTCCAAATATGATGCATTGAGGAATAAGGCCATTGAATAGATCCGTCTCTGTATGATTCAGGACGCCGCTAGGGATGATCCTGGCGTGCGTAGGGGTTCTTGTTAGGGTGTAAATTGCAGGCAGCGCTTTTTGTCCCGCGCGACCTTGCATAATACTAACATGTTCCAGTTTAGTGCTGTCTGCCACTCGTACCGTGCGGACTCTGAGAGTACTCGACATTATTTTTATCTTGCAATCGTTGGCTTCTTCTCCAGACATCAAAACAAACTCGTTACTGTTTAGATCAACCTTGATCTTGATTTCTATGTTGTCCAACAACAGCTTATTAGTGTTAAACAAATCGCAGAGAGGTACACCAACCAATCCTACTTCAACACTTCCGTCAGTAAAGGAACCTCTCTTCATGAGTCCCCAGTTATTTTCGGAAGTATTGTCCACTTCATCCATGTGTCCTGCAGTGTCTTTGTAGTACAGTGCTTTGGTCAAATAAGATTTCTTGGCCTGTTCAGTAAAATTAAGCAAGGTCTTGATGTATGCATTGTAGGCTTGAGTGTCGGATTGCTCCGTGACGAGAGTTTCATTCAACTTGATGGTGAACTGCTTGATTAGAGAATGAAGGGCATTGTTAATTAAAGTATACTTCTTTCCAGGTGAAATGTCTCCTTCTTTTTTTTTGGTGATCTTTATCACTAGTCTCAACTCCGTCTTGTTGATGTCGATGTAATCTGATAGAGGCTTGATGACAAATTCAATAGGGTTGGTTCCGCTTTGAACAGGTTCATAATCAACCCATTTACTTTTCACAATAGAAACATCAGTGACAGGTACTTGGAACAACTGTAAGCTCGAGTTTTCACCGGGAACAGAAAGCGGATGTGCTGAAGCCATATTCAGTCAAAAATCGTTCTGAACTTTGCGGTTGATGTTCTCCGTTTCTTGGTCTGACGTGAACTGACTGGAACAGCTTTCCGCTTGCGTTTAAGCACTTTTCTCCCTCGACCTTGTTGCGTAATGTCCTTAAGGGCACCTGTCAGGAAACCTTTACCCGCAGCCTTTGCTCTCGATTTGGCAGCTTTTCTTACAGGTTGACCATTGAGAACGTCTTGAGCAATTTGCATCCCCGTGTCCAATCCGGTATTGAGCATTCGTTTTCCCACTTTCTTGACTGTTGTTTTGAGAAAGGGCGTAGCTGTGCGAAAGAGCGAACGAAACATTCCACCCAACCCATTGCCTCCTTTACCGTAAGGATGTGTTCCTCCAAATATACTAATGTCTCCTTTACCTCGTTGGGAAAACGGTATCACTTGCCGATGGTATGGGTAAAACTGATGATTCATCGGTAGAATCATTTTATAGAATTGCACGGCGTCTGAAATGTAATGTTACTCGTACAACACCAGACGCAAATGAAATCAAATGACCAGTGTCACCTCTTATATTGATCTCCAGTGCAGAAAAGATCGAGGTACGGAGACGATGATAGGTAGGTATTTTGATCTCTTCTGCGATCATGTCACCGGGTTGACCTCGTGGTACTATTGTTCTCAGTAAGTTGGCTTGTACGTCCCCCACCACTAAGGACTCGATGAGATCGGAATAGATGTACATGGACTGGAGCGAATGACGACTCAGTATACCCCACACCAATTCATCATTTCGTCTCATGGTGATGGTAGTTGCTTTCAGGGTCACGCTCTGATCCTCATTCAGCTCTACAGAAGTAGGACCAGTGATCAGATAAAGGGCCGGTACACGATCTTCATGGTTCAGGTACCCTAACGCTCTAGCTAGATTCTTGGGTAATTTTACTTGAAATCCTGGAGGTAGAGTAAACTCATAGTAATGTCCAGCTTTTGGATTGATGTAAAAACATTCGTGTCCTCCTATTTGGTGGATCGTTTTCCTACTTTTACGATGAATGTCCAGAAACGCACTGTGAAGTCCTGTCACCATACCCTTGACTAAATCCTCGAGTCTTTGGTAAGTCCCACTTGGGAGATAAATTGGTAACTTCCACGATGAATCACCGTGATAGCTTAGTAGGTAAGACACTTGATTCCGTTGAACATTTTGCCATGTATGCGGGTAGACAATGTGTGTCATCGCGACTTCCCAGTCCTCACTCAAATGCAGTTGATTGGGAAGCTGCATTTTAAAACTGGCAGCTTTATTTTCGGGATGCTGTTCAGTACTCGCATCACTGGTTACCACAATATGAAAACTATTGCTCATCTTACACGTCGTCTAAAGTGCAGTGTAACGTTGACGGTTCCACCTTGAAATGAAAGTAACTGTCCACAACCGCTTGTTAAGTAGATGTCAATAGTCTGGAATGTTTTGGCTCTTAATGGAAAGTAATGAACCCGTCCTGGTTCTTCCATCAACGTCTCTCGGAACAGACCGTGCGGCACCATTTCGTGTAACAGTTGCAAACGTTTTTCACCCACTTGACGTGGCTCTATCAGACTAGTTAGCACTTGCACTACTTTATGTCTGCAGTGACAGAGCGAAACTCCCGAGGGTATAAGGAAAGTGCCAGAAAAGGTGACCGATGATCGACGAGGCAGTACACACCATTGATACTCTGAGCCAGGCATAGTTCTCACGGAGGAATGAATTTTTAACTCACACAGGGTACCTTGTCGTATTTTATTCTTACTGGTTATCCATCCTAGACCTTGAGCGACTGGTGTTGCGACCATGACCCAAACATTGTGTGTTGTGATAGTAACGTTCCATTCGTCATCCACACTAACTTTTAAGTACTGGGGATTCATACTCCGCAGCATTCCTTCTACAATGTCCAAGGCTGTTTGATATCTTCCTACAGGTAAGGTCACTGGGTATACTTTTTGGGTACCAAATTTTCTGAAGAGAAGATGTGGATGATCACATTCCTGAGGCACTTCAAACCAGGAAAACGGATAAATTACATGATGAAGCCCAACCTCCCAATCTTCTTCATCTTTTAAATGGATCTGTCGAGGTAACGCTACGCGGTAAAATGATTCATTATTGGTTGGGAACAAATTGCTGTTGGCATTACTTGGTAGTGTTTCGTAAAAGTCATCATCTTGAATCATGGTCGTTGAAGGGAAACCAATTGACTCGCAGGCAACCAGCTATCGTATGATTTGGGCCAGCCCTTCCAATGCACTAACACTTCTTTCTTTCTTCCTTTTCCTCTCCTTTTCAGAATTTTCTCAATGCGGAACAGATGATTGGATTTCTCGACTACTCTCTGTAAGTCGGTTTCATAAAATGTTCCTTGAATCAAGTCACCGTTTGCCTCCTTCAGGCGATACACGGGTGGATTTCGTGGTAACCTCTGTGCAATTGTAAAGGTTTCTTCGGTCCAAGACGGCAGGTATCCTTTCTCAAAGACTTTCTTGTACTTACTGATCTTGACTTGATCACCCACGTTGAATTTATACTTTTTGGATGGCGTCTTCTTGCCATACAAGGTTCTCCAAGCGTCTTGAGCATTAAAAACAGTCACATCGGCGGGTTTCATTTTTATGCTCCGATGTACACTCCGATTGTAGTTGTCATCGACCAAACTATCGAGCTTGTCTAAGTAATGGTAGGAACTGCTGGTGGTAAACATCCTCCACATGAGCTGCTTTAAAGTTCGGTTAAATCTCTCTACGATTTGGGCTTTTGTCTCGTTGTACGTAACAAAATGACGGATACCATGCTTCTTGAGAAATGATTGGAATGTTTTATTTTTGAACTCAGTGCCTGCATCAGATTGTAACACTTCAGGTTTCCGTCCTTGTTTAAATATTTTTGTAAAGGCGGCAACCAATGTAGATCCTGTTTTTGTTTTTATGGCCACTACCCATGCATGCTTGGATAGAACATCTATACATGTGAGTATGTACTTATGCCCACGATTCCATTGGCTCAGACTTGTTAAATCGCAAAGATCACACTGCCACTGTTCGTCTAGACCGTTGACAAACACTTTGTGGCGAGGAAACTTTTTTGCGGGCTGGTTTATGAAGGGTGTAGCCAGGTTGTTGCTGTAACCAGTGAATTACTTCTGATCGTTTTAGTCCATAGTGACGCGCTGCTCGATACAGCTTTTCTACACCACCCAAAGCCGAAGGACGGTCCCGTTCATAGTACAGTTTCTCTAAAAGTTGATAGATTTTCTTGTGAAGATTCTTCTTGTTCACGGTCTTGTTGTGTTTCTTCTTCTTCGTCAGAGGCATCGCTGTAATCGATGTGCACTTGACTATCGCAACAGACAACTAAACAACACATCCTCTGACACATTTCTTTAAACGATAAGTTTGGAACAGGAGTCTGACACAACCGACTTGTGAAGTTGCCCATGGTTGTAGTGCAAATGATGACAAGATGTTTTTCACCACAAATTTATAACCTGTCCAAGCATCCACCAGGTAGAAGGATAATGGTCTGGATAAGTAGCATGTAATACTTTGTGAAGTTGATACTTTCACTAAGAGTCACGTTACAGTGTTCCATATAGGCATAAAAGCATAATAAACGTCCCCAATTCATAGGCTCCAGTTCCCTCAGAAGTTCCAACCACTGTTTAGACGTTTTATCCGGTAAACTGCTAGTCGATACAAGCGTTTTGGCACACTCACGTACCAAGAAAAAATGCAATGTGTTCATATTGGTTGCAAGTTTGCAGTGGCAAAGTTGTTGGCCTCCAACCTCCCCTTATAGCCAACCCTAACCTCATTCACTTTAAAATAATTCAGTGGTATCCATAGGGAAATGTATTGAAACCTTGAACAACCCGTTTATCATAAACTAGGTTGTATTTCTTTTTCAATTTGACTGTGTGTATTGTCTTTGTTTTTGCGTCACGCTTGATGAAGTGTGGATTTTCTAAGTAGATTGGCTCCCCATTTGGGTTGCAGATTTGAGAACACATGGCTGTAAAGTTGAGGTTTTGAGATCCACGATAGTTAAGAGTGAATCCTCTGACTTTGCAGACTGTTTTCCCATTTTTTATCTGGTAAGAATAGTTCTTCGGCCCTCCAGAGACAAAAGTAGTGATGTAATCATCATCGTCAAGTTCGTTAGTGAGCTCTCCTAAATAGTCACCCAGAGGAGGATTCCATTCGCCAGGTTTACTTGTGTAGATTATAGAATCGGTATCAAAATACAGAACTCGTTGCTGAAGAGGTTCCAGGACAGAGTAAAGTTTAAGTCTGGCATGGGCTGTTGTGAAAGCGGCAATCACCACATTGTTTGTCAGAGGTGGGAACAAATCCATCTCCTTGAGTGTAATAAAGTTCTATACAATCATCATTGACAAACTGAATATTTTTGACATGTGTTGATTGGCAGGTGAGAAGTCGGAAGTATCGTTCTGCATCTTTGACAAGCTCCACTTGAGGCATATTGTCACGTTGTCCGAATTTTCCCCAGAATGAATTTAACATGAGCTTTGCCAACGAGCGTAGGCCTGGATTCTTCTTTATCTTGGTGCGATCCATCTTTATGCCTTCCTTTCTTTCATATTCTCGAATGTATTGTTTCTTCTGTTGTTCTGTTGCACACCAGGAGGGCCATCCACTCGCCTCTTGCTTGATCTTAAGAAAAGTGTCAATGTAAGCTCTAAACAGCTTGGAAGACCTCTTAGAGAAATGCCACACCTCTACCATTCGAACCATGCGGTACCCCAAATCCAGTGCTTTATTGACTTCTATAGAGCACCATGTCCCGGACAGTGTACGATCAACGTCACTGTGCTCACAGGGAGATTGTTGTAGGTTCCCTGCACATGTTTTGCATAGTGGGAACATCAATTTTCCTTGAGCTCTGTATGGGAGGACAGGATGAAACAGAGAAGTGGGAGGTAGGATGTCACACTTGATAAGACCAAAGAACTCACGAGGTGATCGGTCGATTAACTCCTCACTCGTTAGAATTTCAGGATGGTCGATTGGAATTTCACAATACTTATTCGTCCAAGGGTACAAGGATGTGAAGTCAACATAATGAATTTTTTCACCTTCAGAAACTTTTTTATGTAGACAAACAGCATTGGTTCTTCCGCCGAAGAAAGCATGATGAGGTTCTATTGGCGTGTCAAAGTTCAAGTTTTGTACAAAGGCTTTCATATCGGGATTTATTTCCAGCTGTTGAAGAAATGCACATTCCCATTGAATCACGACATTGAAACCAAGGTTCTTCAAGCGTTCAATCTTACGAACGGTACCTTCCTTGAGGTTTTCCATGTTGGTACCGTTGATAGGGTTCAAAGTGTCAGGCATATAGCACTTGTCACAACCGTGCCACATGCATCCCATAAACTCGTAGACGGTCTTCTTGAGAGGATCATAACCGTCGACATAGCTACCATCAATGCGTTGTTCACCCCCATTTAAAGCATGCTGAATGCGATCTCCCGTCCGTTGGTGAACCCATGCCAGCCATTTCAGGGCCATGACAGAATACCTTCGAGCTGGCTGGTACCCTTGAGGAGGGATGAGACCGATGGTATCTTCTTCTAAAAATTCTTGTCTGAAAACTCGGTTACAGGCGGAGGCTATTGTGACACAATACTTAAATGGGTCGAGGTGGCATGTTTCTTCCATAAGTTGTTTAAACTTCAAGCAGCATCTTCTGAGAATGTCAACATCGCTACGACAGTATTCTTCTATTTCTTGCTCAAAATCAAACAAGTACTGTGTACTCTTCAACTCTTCATACCAAGTGAGGAACTCCTTTCTTTCTTTAGCACTCAGGCTATCAGGATCATAGTCTTCAACAGGAGGAAGAGGGCCAACGTAAGTTTGATTTTCTTTTCGGTTGAAGAAATGAGGGAAGAAGCCTTTCTTTAGTTCTGCAAGACCAAAGGTTTTTGGTAAGGCTTTCAGAGGCATTGGTAGAAAATTAAGAGAATCGCGGAACTTGATTTCAGCTTCCTCCAACTCCATGGACATAATCTTGGCTCCGTTCAATATTAACTTGGGTAGTAAGAGTTTTTTGTAAAAATGTTCACATAATAATAACCCGTCATATCCTCTGAGGTTATGGGCAATCGCAATAGCTCCTTGATGGGTTCCGTCTAGCAGCCATGAAGTAAACTCTTCAACACAGTCATCGCCCTTGAATATTGTTTCAAACCCTGTTTCATCCTGCACAATGAGGAGATTCGCGATATGGCGCTCTTCATCTTGTCTAGATTCAATGTCAAAGAATAAATATTCTTGATAATCATCATTATCTCCTTCATCACCCTCCTCTTCTTCTACCTCTTCGTCTAACATTTGCTCTGTGAGTCGTTGTCTCTTTTGTCTGCCTTTCTGCTGCTTGTCCTTTTTCTTCTTTTCTAGTTTTTCTTCATCAGACTCTATTGGTTTCATGTAACATCTGTGATTGCTGGGGTCGACAAACTTGTCGCAATTCCAGCACATCACTTCTCCACACATGTGGTCGTCAGGTCTTCTTACTCGGTGTGACATGACTTTGTTGCAATTTTTACACTTGTAAAATTTTTGACACACTGACTGGTTTTCTTTGTTGGGCTGGCAGTGGTTGGCATAACATTCATCTCCGGCAAACATTCTATGGCATTGTCCACACTCTCGCCATGGAACATTTTCAGTCACGCCTTGGCAACCTACTGTGAAACAACACTTGCACGCTTTGTTGCAGCGGTGGTCTTCTTTCCTATCATAACCCTTCTTACAATCAAGGCACCAATGGTTTCTTCCGAGAAAGCTTGATACCGAAGTTATGACATCGTAGTGATTATTGCAAAGATACAAATAAATTTGTTTCTCTCTCTTGGGTCCTTCAAAGACAATGGCATTAAAGTGTTCAGCGGATAGGACAATGATCTGGTAATTTTCGATAGCTTGCTGGAACTTCGTGACCTCTGGAAGGCCACAGAGACCCTCTGGAACGCCAGCCTTCTGATGTAGCTCTTTAGCCAAGATTCTTTGCCGTTGACGTCCCTGACGAATAGAGTTCCAGTCAGGATGTTTCTCTTGTCGAGCCATGTCTGTAACCAAAGCACGAGCAAGACACAGCAAATCATTATTTCGAATTCGTATGACGCTTTTTTTGGTATCGAGAAACTTGGGCAATTTGAAACCATAATGTTTTCTCTTACGAGAAGCGACTCCACCCTGCGGCATGCCTACGTGAACCAAGTGCAGAACTTGCATTCCGTCTTGTAGTTTGACGTTTTCATTCGATTGTAACACACGCTGCACTTCTCCCATGATTCGTTCAGCATTTAACTCGTGACGGGGCATAAATGGTAAGGAGATAGGGTAATCGAGCGATTTGCTTTGCAGAACAAAGCGGACGAGGTCATTGTCTGCCATTCCAGTGGTCATGTCATTAACCATAGAGTCGAAAATACCCCCGAGCTGATCGATAAGGGGTTCTCCATTTGACTGCGGTTTCAAAGTGAGGTGATAATCAATGCCAGTGGTATTAAATTTGAGCACTTTTCGTCTGGTCATTTCACGAAGAGCATAGTGTTTGTGAGATTTCCATAAATTATTGCCAGCGCAAATTGATTCGATGCCATTAAACAGTCCTCATCTGCCAGCTATAATAATAACAAAATTACTGTAAGGGAGAGAAACAAGAGGGTTACTTACAGACTTGTAAAGCGGTGACGTAAAGATTGGTAAACAACTCATAAATTCAAAATGGCGGATGTCTGAA
The DNA here is from genome assembly GCA_022496165.2 of Catalaphyllia jardinei. NCBI lineage: Eukaryota > Metazoa > Cnidaria > Anthozoa > Scleractinia > Caryophylliidae > Catalaphyllia > Catalaphyllia jardinei. The sequence continues at coordinate 3,426,393 of CM042752.1, forward strand.
CAATTCAAAATGGTGGGTGTCTAATCTATTCAAAATGGCGGATGTCTAATCTATTCAAAATGGTGGATGCATTCAGATTTTAATTTTATATTGGAGCGCATTGCAAAATAACGTGATCTATTTACTAACCTCATCGTCTAAAAGGTAAGTGTAGTACCAAGTTTCCATTGCATGTTCTATTTGCTTCTCTTCCCACTCTTCCATAGTCTGTATTAGTGTGTTGTCTGTGGAATCTTCGTCAGTTGCAAACGTGTCAAACTCTTCGCTCACCGTCGTGTTGGGAAACGAAGTCTGCTCATCTGGCCTCAATTCTTCAAAAAAACTGTAGCTCTTCGAATATCTCAGGGTGGGCAGATTCGAGATCACTTAGCGCTTCGGTCACAAGTTCAAAATTAAATTCATGTTGTATTTGACTGTCAGTAGACTCGAGTTCATTTAGGGCTTTTGGTTCCTTTTCAGACGAGCAGTCCTGGGACGGCTGGGCTTCAGGGGAAAACGTTAACTCGTCAACGAGCTCAGATAGCCAATGCGTAGAGGCTTTTGCACGAACACAGAGTCTTTCTTGCATTTTGTCGATGTTCTTTTCCTCTTTAAATTGACTTTGTATCCAGCGGTCATGAAACGGGACCATTTGGTGCTGTTCTACTTGCGGAAAGAGGAACATACATTTTTCACGCCATAACTTCATGATTTCGATTTTATCCACGGACAAAATGGCGTCAAACGCGTATCTTTGTATTGGCTCGTTTACAACACTCGAGTCATTAATTAGCTCGTTCAATCGATTAAATGCTTCCTGCTCGTAAACATTCCAAAAGGCATCAATAATATCTTGACGCCTTAAAAGCCGACATCTCTTCCTTTGGATATGGTGTTCGTGAAGCTCTCTCTTTTGAAAGCGATTTTGACTTTGAAATTCTGAGCAACGGTTAGCAATCTCGTTTTCTTCGACCAAAGTTGTACTTGGGATATTTTCAATACAGCCATCTGTTCTTCGTTCCTTGTCGAATACAGCGCGTGACACTTCAGGGTTGAAATCTACTACTTTGTTTTCCATTTTTAACTTGCTTTTGCTCTTCTGACTTTTGGAATGAAACATCGTTGTCGATTGTACCTCCTTTTATAATCGCTTTGCCATGAACCAAGGATCGAAAAACACCAATCATTTCTCCTTTTGCACAAAACAAATTGTTTTATTTGACCTTGAATGCTCTTTTTGCCAGAAAATACAAGCTGGCAACAAGCTAAACTCGTTGACTGTTTTGTTTTGAAGCCCTTGAATGTCCTTGATTAATAATGCAGTGACCTTCACTTAGCGATAATAATGCAATGACCTTCACTAATTATAAAGTGATGTACCGTCCAATCAGAATTAGTCTTATTTTAGATATTTCCCGAGAGGTCCGCAATTATAAGTGACCTCAGCAAACGTTCGACCTTGGAAAACGTTAGGATAGATTAGTATGCTTGCTAGATTAACTTAATTCTGATTGGATAGAAAACTGACGCTGTTTCCTCTAAGGGTAGTACTCAACCATTTTGTTTGAGGCAAAGCACCATTGTGCACACACTCACTTGAACCGAGTTTTAGACCACCCGAAATTCACTTTAAAGAAAATTATCATGGCCGACCTGGTCATGCCACGCATCATCGTCAGAATGGTAAGTATAACTTGTTGATAGTTTACTAACTCTAGTTTTCGTAACACTAAAGATTTCTTTGTCGTAAAGATGAAGTTGGAGTTTCACTTTATCTAGTTTGCGTCCCTAAAAGTCTTTTACGTTTAAGTTTCCATTGTCGCGTGGACGCTAGTTCAACGAGAGAACATTTGAGTCGGAGCTAGTTAGTCTAAGGATACCGCGCGCTAATTCTTTTCGATCTTTACGTGAAGTTTTGAACTCTGTTTTGGATGAAAAATCAAAGAGGTTACTTGATTCGGCGCTAGTTAGTTTTAAAGAAACCGCACGCTTATTCTTTTGGATCTTAATGTGTTAGTCTTAAAGTCTGCGTGAAAAGTTCTGTTTTAAAACTTTAAAACTTTCATAAAAGTTTACTTTATCTACTCTACTCGCTTTTACGTTATGTTTTGAACTCTGTGAGGACGCTAATTCAAAGCCATTTGAATCGGAGCTAGTTAAATAGTTTAAGGATACCGCGCACTAATTGTTTTTTATCTTGGTCTGTTGGTCTCAAAGTTTACCTCAAGAGTTCTGTTAAAAGATTTTAAATTCAAGTTTTCATAAAAGTTTACTTTATCTGGTTTATCTGGCGTAAGGTCTACTCTATTTGTCCTTTAGTTTAGTTTGGAACCCTGCTTGGACGCGAGTTCAAAGAAGCCATTTGAGTCGGCGCTAGCTAGTTTAAAGAGACCGCGCGCTAATTGTTTCTGATCTCTGTCTGTTGGTCTCAAAGTCTCCTTTAAGAGTTCTCTTTAAAGTTCTTACATTTAAGTTTTCATAAAAGTTTACTTTCCTTACGTTAAGTTTCAAATTCTGCGTGGAAGCTAGTTCAAAGAAACCTTTTGTGTCGGCGCTGTGCGCTAATTGTTTTTATCTTGATCTCACCGAAGTTAGAACTGATCTCATTTCTCTTTCTTTGCAGAATTTAGAAACATGCTTCATTTGCCTAGAAGATGAATTTAATATGAGAAAAACTTTATGCTGTGGACAAACAGCTCACATGAGATGTATTAGGAACTGGATAAGGACCCTTATTCCAAGCAGTGTGAGGTGCCCGGGCTGTCGGACGGATTACGATTTTCCTTTGTCACCCGAGGAAACACATACCCTGGACAACTTCATGGTGGAGTGTAGGCAGGTAAGATTAATTTTCTGTAATTCTTAGAATGCATGCGATAAAACAATTCAGACAATTCAAAATCAAATACTCTAGTTTGCGTTCCTAAAAGTCTTTTACGTTTAAGTTTCCATTGCCGCGTGGATACTAGTTCAAAGAGACCATTTGATTCAGCGTTAGTTAGTTTAAAGATACCGCGCGCTAATAAGTTCTGTCTCTCAGTGTCATGATCACATGAATAGGAGTTAAGTAATTAAAATGACCCAAGATAAATTTTCATTTATCAATTACATACTCGGCAAATGTTAATTGACATTTGTTTTTCTTTCCAAAGTGCTGTCCTGTCCTTCATAGAGAGGAAATGAGTACAAACTGCGTGATCTGCCACTATTACCGTCAAGACCGGCTGACGACCATTCAAAAGGTGAACCTAGCGTCCACCTTCAGAAAAATTATAAACTGCCAATGCAGGCAAGAAGATCAGGTTTGCAGGCGCTGCCTAAGAAGATTAGACATAATCCAACATTACATGACGGGAAATGTTGTTTTTTAAAATTCTCTCTTTTATTTTTCGTAGTTGTTTTCATTTTCATTTTATATTTTCCATTATTTATTTACTTTCTATTTGTATTGATTTCTAAAACATGTTGATTTATATACCTTTTCTCAGCCTTCTCAAATTTGATTTTTATATTAGCCCTTTAAGATAATGATGTAAATAGTTTTCAAACATTCATGTTCAAACATCTTGATGTAAATAAAATAGTTTTCTATCTAACTATCTTTATTTTAGCCTTTTTGAACTTGCTCGTTTTCATTTATAAACCTTTTTGAAATTAATGTTAATAGTTTTCAAATGTTCGTTTTTCAAAACATTGATGTAAATATATAGTTTTCTATAGAACTACCTTTTTTAACTTTGTTTTTGTTTAATATTATTATATTATTGTTAATAAATAGGCAAACAGTTTTCATGATCCATTTATTGTGTCTTTATTGCTTTGGTGAGACCACTTTTAATTTTCCAGAACCATGGTGTAAAGGGTTCATTCATCCAGTCTGTCACAAATTGCTGATAGATTATAGTCTTAAGCTGGTCTTCCCATAGTACTTGCGACTTCAAAATATATTGTAATTGGCACAGTAATTTCTTCTCGTTCATAAAGTAGAATATGGGTACCATCAATTCACCAACCGTAAATTCCATTCCATCTTCTTCGCGAGTTATTTCTACTGTACGGCGGGCTATGGTTTTGATGCACATTTGATCCCAAAGTTCATTTAACAAGGTAATTACTTTATCTCCGATTTGTAAGTGTTGCATCCGGTTTGTTAAAACGTCCACGTCCAAAGCGAAGAGCTGCTGCTCAATCAAACAGTCCATCTTTCTCAACGGGCTTTAAAATTTGTCTTCTTTTTGTGTGCTCAAATATAGAAGACATACAAACAGGTTCAATTCTCAAAACTAGTTTGATATACGTTAAAAACTGGCTTAACAACGATTTGTCCGCCATTTTGAATAATCGTCTCAAAACTAGTTTGATATGCTTTAAAAACCGGTTTGCCTGTTCCCAACAAGATATGTCCGCCATTTTGAATAATCAAATCCAACCAGTCTCAAAACCAGTCTGACCAGTTTGACAGCGCTTCCTGATTGGTTCTCAGACAAGTCTTTGTTCTCTCCATATATAAACGCGATATCACCCGGCTGGTTGGGCGGTACGTTCACTCCACTACAACACACACATCTCTCTTAAAAACTCATGTAATATTCAATAATAAAACTCTTAAAACAATAAAACAATACATATGAATAATATTATTCTCCCTCTCAATTTCCCTCACATACACCTACAAGACCTGCATGTCATTAAACCACAGCAAACCTCCCATATACCTACACGGCCCGTATCTCATTATCATTGCTCATTAATTCCGTGACTACTACTTCATGTAGAACCAAGTGGTCTATTCATCTGAGGTATACTACTGCTTCGTGCTCTGTTTAGTTCAGCGCGCCGACGGCCCAGTGAAACTTCAGTAAATCTTTTCACCATCTCTCTCCTTTCGAACTGACTTCGGCTTTCAGTGACGAAGGCCCTGAATATTCTAACATTGTTCAGGACTGTTCAATTAGCACTCGCAAGACCTCCATAGTACACCAGAGTACACGTGGTTTTGATCCATTCCGAGGTATTAAAAGATGACTCAAAGATCTTCCATACGCAGCCTTGGCGGCGATGTGCAATTATTCTTTTGCCTTCTTGAGGAGATTTTTACAATATGTAACGTTCCTAACTGAACCAGACCACACAACCCACAGCAACTTGGATTTCCACTATCAGATGATGGATACGTTTTCCTCGGCCTTGGCAAAATATCACCGCCGTTCCTGGTTTATTTTGGTGATAACATATTCCGCACTCCCGTAGGTTAAGTATAGACAAAATTCCTACTAGGGCGCCCCTCCCTTCAACTATTTATTTGTAATTTGCTAAATCTGGCAGACACATGACCAGACCAAACCAGGGTCTCTCCTCGCTCGCCTCAGAGGGCGGTTAGATGAGAGACCCTGGGAACGAGGTTGGGACATAGCATGCTGTGATAATAAGTTGAAATGAGTGGAGGAGGGGGGCTTTCAGGAAAGAGAAATACTGTCGAACCTCTCCACAGCAGCCACCGTGGGGACAGAGATCAACGACGCACGGTGCGGACCAATTTTCATCTTTTAAAATAAAAGAGAGAGATTGTGTATGAACAATTTTTCGTTCGTTGGTTAGCTGGCCGTTATCGAGAGGTCATAGGGAGCTTAAGCGACGACGACGACGACGCCGAGGACGACACCTAGTAAAAGATTAATTTACTTTTTTTTATATGCGAATTTTCTAGAGCTATTCGGTACACCAATGGCTCTAAAAACGTTAAATATGCAATTACGACGTCCAAATTCAAATGGAAATACGAAAACTTGGCCGTCGTTGTCCGTGTTCCGTAGACGGCGCAGAACTTGGTCATTTCACGTTGTTGTTTTGCAGAGGACGGCAAAAATATGTACAAAGATTTATAAATAACGCAGGTGCACAGCCATTGTTTTCCTCATTAAACCGTTTGCGGTTTTCTGACGTTCTCGTTACCGTCGTCGTCGTGGTTTGCTTAAGCTTACTAATTTTAGCAGTTGGACGTCCTCTAGTTTCTGTCTTCGTTGCGAAGAGTTAGCTGGTTACCAAAAATTGCTGAAGTTTTCCAGACTTTCGCGCAAAATCCGATTGAACGATCGAAAACCTCTCGAAATAGGAATTACATAGAGGATATTAGACGGTGGCGAGAACATAAGGAAGTTTATGTTCGAGTGGGAAGAACAATTTGAACGAGTGAGATATTGTTCTTGTCACGAGAACATAAATTCATATCTTTCAAGGTAACGTGTAATGCTCTTTTTATTATATAGACATAATGATGACCGCGTTTTTGACGATTTTCCGAAGATTTCCGACCACCTTCCGAAGATTCTCCAAAAATTGTCCGAAGCTCACACAAACATTGCCGAAAATTTTCCCACAATTACCAAAAATTGCTTAAGTTTTCCAAAGACTTTCGCGCAAAATCCGAGTATGTTTCAATTATACACCAACGAATTTGAGTACAATTCAAGAGAAAAACTTGATATCAGTGAAATCATCGATATCTTTACTAGTGAGGATATGGAAAATACGCTACTCAAGTCCCGGGTAGTTTCGTATGAATTTTACGAGTGGCGTATTTTCAAGTAAAACACTAGTGTCTATATAATAAATATTTCGAACGCGTGTCCTAGAATATCACATATCCGAAAAATAACTCGTGCGATTGGCCTAAACACGTCACGTAACCGAAAACTGGGCAATATCTGACAAATTTTGAAAACTGCGCGTGCTGCGAAAAAGATTTCCAGGATAATACACACAGTTTTCATCAAGCTACATTCTCAGAAAACTGTTCCCTTCAATCTTGGAACACATAATGTTCGCGGACAAATATCAGAGCATATTTTCGCGCCAAATGGAAGCTATTGATTATTCTTACATGCATCCACGACATATCCATTTTTAACTTGACTTTTAAGAAATAGAAAACATGTACCGTGTTTGTATCGAGTTATACAAACACGAGTGATATATCACTAATTAAAAGAAAAGATCGTTAAGAATCAATGAAATTGTTTAAGAAGTTCGCGTTTAAGACGACACTTATTATTAAATTAATAATTCTAAGAGAACTGTGCAGCGAGCTACATATATTAGGAGACGGCCTTTTGGTTCCATATATTAACTATTCCGACTTTAAAAGTGGAATCTTTAACTGTTGTGAATTCCTGTCCCGCTTACATCTCCTAGCCTGAGGAATTGGGATCAGAGATACCCTGGCACACGGCCAGTCGAGCACTTAAAGACCACGATAGTAGTACGTGAATAAAGCTGGGTTGCTAATGGCAACGAAATAAGCTCTTTTAGAATGGACGAAACAAGATCGGCCGCACGCTTACTGGTGACAATACGAGCGGCGAAATTTCGGATACCTTGTTATTAATTGTTTCTCAAATAGTATTTCTCGCGATGATTTTGACACTAATGTTTTTTCAGTAAGTTTAATCATTTGTTTCCTTGTCCAACCGTTTATTTCTGTTAACTTCAAATTCTATTCCTTTGTGTATGTTCTGTTCGATCGTCACGTGTGATATGCATTGTAAACATCATAAGCTCTCTAGATAAGCTTTTTGCTCTTAGAGCAAATGTTGCAATTAATATTGTTCAAATAAAAAACATATTTTAAGTGCCAAGGAATAGCTGCTCTTCCTACTGAATTTTTCGCTTTGATAAATATGTGTTTCACGGTCAATGAAACATCATACTGATTCAACAGTTTATGGTATACCTTAAATTATCACATTTTGAAGAGAATTTTTTGGGTTGTTAATTTAATTTGTTCTTCAGTTCCTCAAACATCAACGAAAAATAGTGTGTGCGGTTTGCCGGTTTTAATCTCGATCGAGTCAAAATATTGACACTCTTTGGACAAAATCAGTTTTTAATTAACCAGCTCTATCTGACTCTTTTTTACAGTTATCTTGACGGTGAAAGAATACGAGCCTCGCTACTATTTAAATGTTTATGATTCGTGCCCTAGCCTTAGAGCGAACTCCTAATTTTTCCTAATTTTTGGCATGGAAAAAATTTGAAAAATTTCGCAAGTTCCAAATATTGGCGGCGGTCGCATCAAGCCAACATGTTTTAATCAAACATTTGCTGATTGACATATACGTTAGTCACAAACCTATCTAAAAGCCGGCCGCTCTTCACAAGAGACAACAAAAACGTGTCGGGAACAACTTTTATGCAAGAGTTGTTACGTCGCCTTTTTTTCTTCTTTCTTTATTTTTCGTTTGAAAGGCTTCCAATTGCGCTGGCTTTCTCTATTTGCGATCGAAGAAAATTGTCTTGTTTTCTTATTTGCGATCGAAAGAGGCTTGTCGTCTCGCTGAGGTCATCTGTTCTGGAAATTACTCAAGGTGCAAGTCATAAACATTTGAATAATAGTGCAGCTAATTTTCGTCGAGATTACGGTAAAAAGATTCAGATGAACTGGGTTAAAAACGCTACTAAACAAGTAGACCAAAGTTATTTGTTATCATTGTACAGTGGAACCTCGATACAACGAAAGGCCAAGTTAGGGACTGGCAAAACATGTTTCCCAAAACAAGGTTTCGTTGTTTCTTTCTATACATTTTACCGTTACTAGACAGAGGAATGTCGTTCGTTAAACCGAGGACTTCGTTATACAGAGGTTCGTTAAATCGACGTTCAACTATAATTATTACCACACGTGTTTTACATATTGCAAAATGGTGCTAAATTAGAAAGCAAAAAACAATTTGTCACCTTGCTAAAATTTGGGAACTTCGACTTCTTTGAAGTTTTTAAACCTGGCCATAGGGATTGCACTTATTTTGCGCTTCGCGTGCTTCACTTGGCGTCGACAAATTTATTGGAGTACTTATAAAACCAAATTCGCTTCAGCGCGACTGTCATTTCTCTCCGGGATTCTTACAGAGTAGGGGTGGGACAGAGCATGCTGTACTCACGTGTTGACACGAGTGGATCCCTAAGAGCTTTGTCTTGCGAGCTTTTGAAAAATGAAATATTTATTTGTATAATAAGACATTAACCCCAGCTTATTGCATGCTAATTGTCGTGAAATGAAAAGAGTGGCGTCGTACAGATTAGAAAGCCCAAGGTGGGACAGGCTATTGTGTGATTACATATTGATGTAAGTGCAGAGATTAAGTTTTATAAAAACTGTAATTACCTCAAAAAATGCAGTCAACGTATCAGTGGTAAAAAGACAGTAATATATTATCAGAAATCAGCCTATTGCATACTAATTATCGTGAGATGACAAGACTAGCCTCAAGCTATTAATGACGTTGATGTGTAGACCAGAAAGCTCAGATTAACTACAGTTCTTAAAAATATGTCTAACCCACGAAGGTTTCATTGAGTGAATACTCATTCACATTTAATAAGAAAGAGGACGGGCCGAGAAAAAGAAATCATTGAAAATCAGGTTGTAGTTGCGGCAAGATTTAATGTTCCTATATTCGTTATATGGCTAGCTATAATTTTTGAATGGTTGTTGAGTTTGGTCAAATCACTAGGCGATTTGTTGTTTGCTAAGAAACGTAATGAAAAAATAACAATAATTTTAGGCTGTGTGCGACACAAGTTGAGAGAAACAACAAGAGGGAAAAGGTGAAGTTATTATTGAACTCTTGCTTAACAAAATGCTTTTATTGCCAAAGAAGGTAAGGCTGTTTCTTTTCTTTGCTCCAATCAGTTTTAGTTTTAGCCACATATCAAAGTACTGCAATTAAGACTACGAACTCAAGGTTTCTGCAAGAGCGGTTGAGAAGATTAGTAAAATTGTTTGAATGATGGAACTTTGTTCTTTCGAGAGAAAAGCCAGGAGTGAAAAGCTTACTAAAGAACCTATTGTATCCAAGATATGTGATTTTACTCCCTAACGTTCAAATTCCTTGTTTTTTTTCTTTTTTGTTCAAGTATAATTCAAATTAGTAGCAGTTGAAATTTCATTCGAATGATCACGGTTGGTGTGCGATCCTACTCAACAGTCCAGTTTTAGGCATAACTTTAAGCTTATCTGGCGCAGTGTCTGGCGTATTTATACAACAGAAATGCAAAACATAAAGAGATAGTCGGGGAGTATCTTTGTTGAAAGCGAACCACGAAACCGTGTTGACATTATTCCGCGTCTACCGCTCCTCCCCAGTTCCCCTGCTTCTTATCCTCCACCAGCAAAATAAACTTGGCCGGTGACCTCGTTAAGTTTGCTGTACAGAACAAAACGTTCTTTCGCCTGGAGTTAAATGCTTATTTATTTGAGACCCCATGTCTTTTCCTACAATCTCTTTAGTGCGGGTCATTCCGAAGTCAGCCTTTAATAATCACGGCAACAATTCTCCTTCTCTTAGCTGGATTGACGTTGATGCCAAACGAAAAACCTGACGGTAAGAGGAAACCGCAAGATAAATCTCACAACCTATGAGAATTTTAAATGACTAGTTAGAAAATGGTCTTATAAGACTGGGGTCTTAGTTGTCAATGAAGTTTTAAGTGATTCCTAAGCTTATCAATTAAATATTTCATCTATCAGTAAATTTTGCAGACCAGACCTGAAAAAGTCCAACATTTCTCAGGTGACAGTTGAAATTTTGACCCGAATTAGCCGCCTTGCATACGGCTGGCGCGCCTGAAACTTGAATTGGTCAGTCAGAATTCAGCAGGCGGCAAAACTTTACTGTCCTGACGTCAATGTAAGTTAGCAGGAGTAGCATTAAAATCAGCAACTTTCTCACTAGAGATGGTGTTAAATATTCAGGACAAGGGATTTCGGAATACAATTCCCAAAACCATATCAGATTGTTTAGAGCGAAAAGATATGAAACATTTTTTGTCTCCAAGCTTCCAATTTGGCGCCAAAAATGGGTAGTTTGTCGGTTCGTCAGATAGGGAAATAGTTGTGCTCTTTTGAACAAAACATACCGCTCCTTGTCAAATCAGGAGCCATAATCAGGGACGGACACCATAAGTCTTGGGATCGCGCGGACCCATGATATGGGACAATTTTTGTATTTTTAGAACAAATTGCGCCATCCTGACGTCATATATCCGCGCTGATCCACGCACGTGTCTTGGGCTCTCGCGTGGATGTTGTCACGTTGCGTGATGAAATAGTGAGATTCTCTTGCCGATTTTTCACAGCGATGGCAGGGAATAAGGCAGAGAAGAAGAACCAGGGCTCTACTATGTACTTTTATGCTCTGATTTAATGGAAAAGATGTGTTTTTCAGGGTCGAGAATTTCTTTAATTTTGCGCTGTGAATGAATAAAATGGGTCTGCTAAATCTGCGAGCCAGCGAGCCATGCGATCCACGTGCGAGCCATGCGAGTCATGCGAGCCATTTTAGCGGGTACTTTTTTTTTCTTCGATTGGTCCAGAGTCTAGGAGTTTGCGGCCGACTATCACTAAACTATTGCTATAAACCGCTCCCCGGAAATGATCCTGGGGACGAGTATAAACGGTACAACCTCGTTCCCAGGGTACTCTCTCTTTCCCCAGGAATTAATTTTAAAGTTAGCTACAAAAACGCCTTAAACTGAAATATTCCTAGAACAAATCCTAATCTCGCTTTGGCTGCCAGAACTACTGCTGGAGCATCAAATATGAAAAATGCTCTAAACATCTGTACATCGAGCCAAGTCTTGCGTCATAGTAATGGCTGTCCTAAGTTAGACGGATTTTTTTCTTGGTTTCATATTTTTGTTGCTTGGAGAAAATTGTATTCATTGAAAACGCTCAGGTTCCGCAAAAAAAATGCGCAAAAATTTAGTACAGTGTAAGACTGAGAGAAACGTACGGCTCCACCGCCCAAGCGCTACTAGAATGGGTACTTGAATGTTATTCATTGACACCTGTCATTCATTGATATCAGTACACGTGGAAAATCAATCAAGAGAAAAGAGAAAAGAGAACAGTACTTCCAGTGCAACTCCGTGTATTGGCGTCAAGAATGGTGAGTAAATCGCATACGTTTAACAGGTTCGCTCTTTAGTGAATCAGTTATCAAAACTCAATCGATTTGCTGACTGCTGCATTCGGTTGCCTCTTCCCTCTGAAAAGTCCTTCAAAACTCGGGACGGGACGGAGCAAATATTTAAAAGAAGAAAATTAATGCCACTTTTGATGTTTTTTACAGGGAGGCAAGACGAAGCAGACGAAGGACTTGCCTCGTCTAGATGTTAACCCAAAACTAAAAACAAAATACGTTTAGTGACGGTTTTGTGTAGTCGCTGCAAGAATTTAATACTGCGATTGTATTCACATACTTGCGTTACTCTTGTTCTTGTTCTCTTTCGAATATCATAGTAACAAATAAAAATTCTTAACATTTTGATTGTGGCTCACATGAATCGCATGGCTCGCATGACTCATGTGACTCGCATGGCTCGCCCCTTTCCTCGCATGGCTCGCTGGCTCGCAGATTTATAAAACTCGAATAAAATCCGCTCGCCGGCTAGTTATACGCGCAAACTTTCGTGTTTGTTCTGTAGAGAAAAGTTCAGTAAGAAAACTTTTTACTCCGCCGGTACCGAGTTAATTTGTGTGTTTGCCAAAAAATGCCTTATCATAACCAAAACCAGTCTTTGATAGTTTCTTATTTTTTTCTGCTCGTTTAGCTAGTTTGCAAAAGTTTTTGAAAGGCAAGTCTGACGCGTACGAGTAGTCATTTGCATAGTGCAGCGCGTGCACTTTCAAGTCAGTGTCGGTGTTTCCAGATTGTCAACAAATCGTGACAAAGATTTGTTTCGTTGTCTTTTGTGCTGAGATGCTACAACAATTTTCACCAACGTTCGCCAAAGGGCTACTAACATCATGTGTGTTTCTTTCACATAGTGAAACTTTACACTGCGAAAATAAAATAGACTAGCAGTTCTCATTGAGAAGTGAGTGTGGCCGTTAAAGGTGTTTTTTGAATGCAAATACGACAATGAGAATTTCAACAAAAATAAACTTATTTTATTGGCAAAATAACCCGGTTACATGTATGTCCTTTGAGTATAACATTAACAAGTAACTATTGGTGTGGCAAAAGCTTTTGTTGGGATTATGCTTGTAGTAATTGCTAAAAGTGGAAAAGGAATAACGAATAACACTGGCTGACGCAACATGTAATAATAATAAGGGCTTTTTAACTGATTCCTAGAACGATTAGTACTCAACATTGTTCTGCGAGGTTGCTGTTTTAATAGGCCTTCAACACGAATCCATTGTTAGCCGAAAAAGAGCACTAGAGATAAGATTCTGACAACCACCTTGCTCTATTCGAACTCACTCCTTACGCATAAATTACAAATACTTATAGATGTCTCTAGTGACTAACACACGTGCATTCTAATACATTCCATAAATTATAAACACATTATCACACCCTCCCTTTTTATAACAAAGAAAGAAAGAAAGAGTCCTTAAACTATAACGGTTCGCGTTGTAACACACTATCGCACCCTCTCTTTATAACAAAACAGTCCTCAAGCTGCACAGTTCACGGCTTAGGCAATTAGGTTAGAACATAGTCTTTAAGATGTTTCGGGACTCTGCGGACCCGCTGAGACCTTCTTGGCTCAGGTGCTTTCATAGGTGTAGCAGGCAGAGGTACTTCAGTTGGCACTTCAACCGTAGATTCGGATGGCAACTCACTGGCTTCAGTCACGGGCTCCACGGGCTCTTGTGGCTGAGGCTTGTTACACTGCTCTGGTTGAGTGTGATTAGTCATAGCAGCAGGTTCATTGACCTTTCTAAGATGAATTCTGTTCCTGCGAAGAACGCCTTGTGGAAGCTCTACTTCGTAGGATCTTTCGCTCAAACGATTCTTGACAACTCCTTTCTGCCATTCCTTCTTTCCAGCCTGGCACGGTTGGACTCCTACAACATCGCCTCTCTGTAAAGGATCTAAGTCACGGGTGCCTCTATTATAATAACGTGCTTGCTGTTGTTGACGCGGGCAAAGCTTCGTGTGGGTTGTATCTTCGTCAGCTACAGACGGTTTAAGTAAACCAGCAGACATAGGTAGAAGGCTTCTTGTCCTTCTATTAAGAAGGCGCTGAGCTGGGCTGATCTGAATTCCCGCTGGCGGTGTATTCCTGTGGTCAAGCAGAGCTAGAAATGCATCCGAACCAGTCTTCTTGCACTTCAAGAGAATCTCCTTGGCGTCTTTCACAGCACTTTGGACTGACTGTGACGGGGACTGCTAGTACGGTGGTCAAAGTCCCACTCATTTGAAAATTTCAGGAAATCGCTAGAAGAGAACTGTGGTCCGTTGTCAGTAACTAGCTGTTCCGGTATGCCATGCCTTGCGAAATGCGCTTTGAACTTCCTGATTACAGACACCGATGTTGTACTTCTGAGATGGTCAAGTTCAAAGAAGTCACTAAAATAATCGGACGTCACTAAGTAGCTCTTTCCCTCTAACTCAAATAGGTCAGCTGCAAAGTACTGCCAGGGCCGACTAGGCGTTTGGTGACTCTTGAGGGTTTCCTTGGTCTGACTGCGCTCGCACTCTCTACAGGCTTCACAGGTAGATTCGTGATTTTTGATGTCACCGGTCATGCCAGGCCAATAAAGACACTCGCGCGTTCTGTTAAGGAAACCATTGACTCCCAGGTGTGATTGTGAATTCCCCTGAGAAGTTCGCCTCTAGCAGCTTGTGGGACTACCACTCTCTGACCTTTGAAAATAAGCCCATCTTGAACGGACATTTCATCTCTCATGTTGAAATATGGAGAGACAATAGGAGGCAGGGCACTCTTGTCATCAGGCCAGCCCTGCTGAATAACGGCCTTTAAGGTTTGAAGGGACTCATCCTCACGCTGAATCTGCAACAACCTTGCTTGAGATATTGGTAAGTAGCTCGCCACGTTGATGGTTTCAAATTCAGACTCAACTTGCGTACACGAGGGAAGGTACGCTCTGGAGAGTGCGTCCAGATCGTATTTCTGCAAACGGATCATCATTCCTCGCAACCTCTTAGGGGCACGATGTAACGGCTTCTTGACAATCGATTCAAAAGGCTTGTGGTCAGTGTGGACAATGGTCTTTCGACCGAACGTGTAATTGAACTTCTCCACTGAGAAAACAATGGCTAACATCTCCTTTTTAATTTGCGCATAGTGAGACGCTATGGGATGGCCATTTTGCATTAGAGCCGCTCCAAGCCCGCTCTGACTGCTATCACACTGAATTTTCAGAGCTTCTGTGGACTTGTAGTACGCCAAAACTGGTGCAGACACAATGAGTTTCTTGACGTCACTCCAGGCTTTTTTCTTGCAGGCCATCCCAGCACCATACCGCATCTTTGTGGGTGAGATCGCAGAGAGGCTTCATAACATCAGACAGATTAGGAAGGAAACGGCTAAGGTAGTTGACCATCCCATTAAGCCGAAGTATATCATCTCGCCCTTCTGGACGCGGCATCTCGACGATCGCCCTCACTTTCTCAGGATCTGGCTCAGGTCCATCCGTGGTAAGCAGGTGTCCATGAAATGGAATTTCCTTAGCTTTCAACTCTAACTTCTGACTATTTAGCTTGATGCCTTTCTGCTGACATCTGCCCATAAACCGTTCTAAATTGATGTCATGATCAGCGTCGTTTGCCATGAATTAGAACATCATCTGCAATGCACTTAATACCGGGAAAACCATGTAATTCCTGATGGAGGTGTTTCTGAAATATTTCACTCCAAATGCTGAGGCAAAAAGGTAACCGAAGCCAACGATATCACCTATAAGGCGTAGCGAGGGTTGTGAGCATGCTAGATTCTTCATCCAGCTCCAGATGCCAAAAAGCTGACGCTAAATCAACTTTAGTAAACACACGTGCATCTGTCAGGTCAGGCAAGAAATCATCGATAACCGGAATTTGGTAATGTTCCCACTTTAGAGCAGTATTGAGTGGTTTGGAATCGATGCATACACACAGCTCACCAGACTTCTTAACAGCTACCACAATCTCACTGACCCACTCGGTCGGCTGGTCAACAGGAGCAATAACCTTGGTACGTTCCAGCCTTTGTAATTCCTCTTTAAACTTGTCGCGAACGGACACAGGTATTTTCCGCGCTGGGAGGACAACGGGCTTAGAGTCAGGATCAACTTGAAGATGTACTTTCCCAGGGAGCGTTCCAAGATTTTTGTCAAAAACAGCTGGGTACTTATCTATCAGATCACTGTTCACATCCTCCACAACATTCACAAAATTTTCTTTGTGAATAGTCAACAGCTTCATCTTCTCAGTAGCATTAAAACCAAGCAAAGGTGTCAGGCTCTCATTAAGAATCAAAAATCTGACCTTGAACTTCTCGTTGTTCCTGTGGTTCACGACCCTTAAAGCACAGGTACCAACGGGCTTCACTTTGGTGCCATTCCACATCACTAGTGTTTGCAAACAAGGAGCGAGTTCCTCGCCTTCGGCATATTTAAGCGGTAAAATGTTCGTACTTGCACTACAGTCAATTTGGAATCGAACCTGTTGTTCTTCGCTGCGACACACATCAATACATCGGTTTAAAGTGACGTCTCTCATCCTAAGGAGCGTTTTGGTGGTGCGATCGCGTATGAGACTGTCACGCAAACAATCACAAAAATTGCAGGTTTTAGCCAAGGTCTTCAACACAGCGACGAAATTGTCAATCGTTTCCGTAGGAAGCTTGTCCCTTTTGTTGAAACAGTATCTTTCATAAATCTCGTTTACCTCGCCGATGCAATGCTTTTCCATCTTGCCCATAACCACACGCCAGTCGTTTGCGTTCTCCCCTTCAGAAAAGGTAAAACTTTTGATCACCTTGAGACCATCATCGCCGATCGCATTCTTAAACATAGCGAGCTGATATTTGGGGCTTTCCCGGTCTAATCGAGAAATGACAAAATAATTATTGTACTTCTCTTTCCACAACTTCCAATTCTCGGCGATTTCTCCTGTGGTCTTCAAATCCAAATACTGGGGCGGCAAAATCTGGTGAAACATTGTCGATTGTGACCCTTGAGGCTGAGCAGTTGCACCGACGCTCGGACCTGAATTTTCTTCTTCCCCTGACATCGTAGACGGTAAGTACGTTGTCGACGATTCTCAGCGTTAACCACACGCTGCCACGATGTTTTAATAGGCCTTCAACACGAATCCATCGTTAGCCGAAAGAGAGCACTAGAAATAAGATTCTGACAACCACCTTGCTCTATTCGAACTCACTCCTTACGCATAAATCACAAATCCTTGTAGATGTCCCTAGTGACTAACACACGTGCCTTCTAATACATTCCATAAATTATAAACACATTATCACAGTTGCAACTCCTCTATTGAAAGACTATGGCCATCGGGTACCATTTTATTGGTTACTGCATGTAAATGCATGCGATCTCCATGACATAAGATGTCATCGATATTTGTTTGTGTCCATAAATCGACCGAATTCGCTCGATTGAAAAGCAAAGCTGCAAGTGACATAAATGCACACTGTCGGCCTCTGGAGTGCTCACTGAAAGCTTCATGACCTTTGATGAATGCTTCCTCGAATAGAAGTGATCATAATAGATCAGCAAAAAGTGCCAAAACTCACCTGTAAACAGCGAAACCTTGACTCCGATCAACTTTATTTATAAGTTGCTGCGAGCACATGCGATCTTCTGCTGAGCGAGCACACTTTTCCGCTGAGCAAGCACATGTCAATTTTTCTTCTAAGACAGCTGCTGATTGGCTAGACTGCGCCATATAATAGCATTTCTGTTTCTTAATGCGAACGATGGGTCGAACCGTCGAACCGTGGAACCAAAATTTCTTGATGGCTTTAAGAATATGAAGGCTGCCTATCGGCAGCAATTAGGAGTTTTGACTCAATCGACAAAATCGAAATCTTTATTCAAGTTGATTAAAAGCGTCATCGTAATTTTTCTGATTATTTCTGATGTAAAGTGTATATGAAATAATTCATATTTGAACTGCGGTTGTAGATGCGAGGATCAAACTTCACTTGCCTGATTATTTCTGCTGTATTCACATATTTTCAGCTAAGCTTTTAATACGTTCTTAAACATTAATCAACCTTAAACATATTCAAAAACTAGAGATACTATATGAATTCGATGTACCGTCCAATTTGTCATGTTTTACTAGCTGTGTAAAATACGCATTAGCGAGCGCTCTTATTCAATGGATTTTTACACAAACAAATAAAACTAAGCCGCATCTACAGACATAAACCTATTGTCACTTATTGGGCCGCTTAACGCTGCTATACTATGATCCAAACATATCCAACTAGTTTTTTTTTCTGTGTTATGGAAAAGCTGTTAATCTTCTTCATATGTGAAATTTAGATTGGAGTAATGTGAAGATTTTGTCTCCACTCCACAACAAATAACAACACAGCATCGCTGAACCAAATAAGTTTATTTGGGGACGGCTTGGCGAGAACCAACCGAACACTGTATAATGCAAACAATTTACAATTTACATGGCTTAGCCTAGGAAGCAAGGATAAAGCAATCTCCGCACTTACAAGTCATTTGCTAGTGCCATTTGGGCTGGTGAGCCACAACACTCTTATTACTGAATAAATTATTTGACCTATCTCTACAGATAAGCACTCGGCAGTCTTGGGACCAGTTAGGCTGTAGGACATCAGCTCCGACACTGCATTTGACTTTAAGATAAACATGCCATCTTGGTCTACCTCCCTAAAAGAGCTCTCGTTACAATCTTTGTGCCAGTTAGGCTAGGCCACAACAACTCCGACATTTCATTAAACTATAATATAAACAAGCTATCTTGGCCTACATCCCCATATCAGCTCTCAAGGTTTGAGCCA
>CM042752.1:3450104-3470957 GCA_022496165.2 Catalaphyllia jardinei
ATTCAATAATTGCTTTATTATTCATTCAAAATATTTTTCCGTTTTTAAAGGAGTTTTGACATTTCGCTCTTTGTTTTCCCGCTCATTAAACATAAGAAAACCTCGTCCCTAGGTTTTCACCGTCAACAATTCAATAATCTGCAGCGGGCTGCACTTTTGACGTCATTTTGACGTCATCGGTTCAGTAATTTGCAGCGGGCTGCACTTTTGACGTCATTGATTCAATATTTTATCAGCAGCAGCTGGTCATGGTGAATTATGCGTGTGGCTTTAACCAATCAGAAACGGGGCAATGTTGTGATTGAATAATAATATCTTATATTATGCTTGAGACCTATCGAAACGGAAATAAATAAAAATGATTCCACGCAGTAAGCCTAGGTTTACATTAATTTGTGGAGATTTTTTGAGTACCCGTAAATATTTCCGGATTCATCAGTTTTAGAGAATTCAGATTCCCAGGCATTTACACTGAAAGGTTGTTGGGATTTCTTAACATTAACACAAGGCGATAACTCTGAGAACATTTATGATGAAATGGTGAGCGACAACGACAACGAGAAGAGTAACCAGGGTTTGGAAACACTGATTCATATAAAAAGCGTTCTCTGGTTAAGAAAGATTTAACGTAAGCCTTCGGCTTCCAGACTAAATCCTTCAAAAACTACGATGTAAATGCACGAGATGGAAATATATACAAAATGAAAGCGTGAACAAAACTTATAAAAGCGGTAAAAGGGAAAAGACGCAGTAATCTAAAAGAATAGAGTATTGTTTTGGCAACGTAATTGTCTGCTTCATTAGTGTTAGCATTGTGCCAAGCTTCCAAGGTTTTTCGAATTCAGAAGATTTCCATGTCAATTACTCTGGCATTATTGAAGTCAATTGAGTGATTATTACCACAAGCGTGAGCTGCACTATTTGAGCAAGTTTTACATACTGTTATATTTCCAATGAGTTCCTTTTTCCTCTTTGATAAACACCTCCAGTCTCACACCAATGTAGCTCCAAGGGTAATCGGCGCAATGAATTTTATACATCACATTGGTTTGAAGTTCAATAGGAGGCCTAAGGGAAGGGAATTCCTGTAGCAGGTTCTTGTAAGGTCTAGTAACAACGCTGATTCCTTTGTGATACCTCGGTTTTCATATGAACATGAGAAACAAAATGCCGCGAAAAAGAAGGTTAGGAATAGTTGATACAGTCTAAAGTTTTGTTTCCACTCGCTGACCACGTTATTGTTGTCCATCATGTTGTCCTACCGGGAATTTCTTTTGGTCTTATCCAGAACCGTCCAGGTGTTCGATCGTGCCGTCGTCGCCGTCTTCGATTAAGACTAGGTTTACACTAGAGCAGGTTTTTCCGGATTCGTAAATGTTTCCGGATTCATCAATTTTAGAGTATTCGGATTAGTAGGCGTTTACACTAAAAGGATATTCGGATTCCTGACCGTTTACACAGGACGACAACTCCGGGAACATTCACGATAAAATGGTCAACAAGTTGTTTGTTGCCTCGACGACGAGAAACAAAATGTCACCAGAAAAAAGCCTAGGGGTACGTTGAGGCAGTCTGAAGTTTTCTTTCCACTCGCTGCTCACGATATTGTTGCCCATCATGTTGTCCCACCAGGCATTTGTCCTGGTCTTATCCAGAATCATCCAGCGATCGTGCCATCGTCATTTCCCGAGTAAAGTGTGGAGGACGTCAACATTGTTTGCATCGCCTTTTTGGTTTCTGAGGAATATAGCACTACCCATTACAAATTAAAAGACTGCCTGGACCAGTGACAGAACAAGGAGGCTAACAGCGACCGCTATCAATGGCCCTCAATACGACTACGACTTTGGATTACTTTGGATTGCTGCATCCGCCATTTTAGTTATACCGCAAACTCATAATATCGCTGGCGGAAAGATATCCGGATTCGAGAGAAAAGCGTTTACACAGCGAAACTTTTCGGATTCAAACTTCCCACTTTAGATTCCGGATTTAAAATCTCCGGAGACGTGACCAAACCGGGATGTTTTTATTTCGGATTCGTCCTCCTGTGTGTAAACGGCAAAACCAATCCGGTACTAAAACGTTCCGGATTCATCACGAATCTGGAACAATTTCCTCTAGTGTTAACCTAGTCTGAGTGCGGAGTACGTCGCTACGTAGGTGTACGGGCCAGGAGACGGAGGTGGCTGCAGCCTCCTCAGTTTCAGATATTTTGGGGATTTTTCGGGCGAAACGCTGATGATTCGGGCAAAAGTACTCGCCGAGAAAACATTCTCAAAGGTTGCCAAGGCCAGGCTTGTAGACTACTTTCTCTGGCGTTTGCCTTGTAAAAACGGAATTAAATCAACTGATATAAGGTTCCAGGTAGTTTGTTTTGAAAAAGCCATGTATCTTTTAAATGTGTACCTTAGAAATCCACGTTGGATATTACTTCGATCAACAAAAATGGCAAAAGAGTCAAAGCAAACGAGGACCAAAACCCTCTGTTTTTCTTAGTGGTTCTGAAAAGCGCTGTTTTAAATGGCTCCACAAAAAACTGTTTTAAAATTTTCTCGAACTTTTCGCACAAGGAATAATTAACTATTTGTTTCATAAGTTTACTACTGAGGCTGTCGATCGACAGAGGTCATGGAGTATGCGAGGTTTGAAAATAACTATTTTTGAAATTATAACAATTTCATTGGAAGTAACATGTGAACATTTTTGTTTTTACTGAGATTCGAATGCATTTGAACAACGCTAACGTTTTCAGACATTGTGTAGCTTTATTACGGGCAATAAGGTCACCGCCTCATAAGTCTAAAAGTCCCCGTACTTTTATAAGGACGTCAGCACTGTTTGCGTCGGTTATTTTGATTTCTGAAGAGCATGGCATTGCCCATTCAGCCCCTTTTTTCCTTGGAAGTTTTGATGACGAGGCAGAGGTTCTCATTTATTACCTATATGCCTCACCTTTATAAAAGTGATTGTCGGGATCTTAACGGGATAAGGCAACCAGCGAACCCCATCAATAGCCATCATAGTGACTACCACTCTGACGACATTACTAGATACACCACTTTGGTTCTATCGCAAACTCAAAAGACCGCGACGAAAACATACCAGGAGGGAAAGAAAATCGTTTACACGACAACACTCTCCGGATCCAAAGTTAGCACTTAAATTCCAGATTTAAAATCTCCAGAGACATGACCGAACCGAGCAGTTTTTATCATTTGGATTCGTCCATATGTTTGTACACGGCGTAGTTTTGTAGTGTGAGAACTTTCAGAACAACTCAGATATTTTCTCGTGGGTATTTTTTTAGCATGTTAAATCGTTGTTAAGGTTTCTGCTGGTTAGTTTTAGGTCATCTCTCCTGCAAGATGGATAAACTGCCACCCTGAACAGTATCAACGGGTGTAAAACAAAGACAAAATGATCATGTTATGTCGTTGTCAAAACGCGCCTAATGGTACCAATAAAACTACATTAGTTTTTTCAAGCATTTTTTTTTTGTTGATCAGCAGTCAAAGTCGACTTTTAAAAACGCTTATTAGAGGGCTTAAGCAAACCAGGACGGCAAAACGTGGCCAGGTTTTAATTTTCGAAAGTTTAAGGTGGCACTGAACCCAATGTACAGAATTTTTTTAAACTTTTCCAAAAGTTGCATCTCATCCTGCTTATCAAAATTCTATAATAGGAAAAAAATTCACCGTGCCGTTTTTGAAATATAATCGCTATTAAAGCTGAAATTAAAGGTGATTTCAGCAGGTCATAGTGTTGCTATGGTAACCTATTGTGTCACAAAAATAATACAAACGTGTTGCCCAGTGATTGCAGCATCAACTGATAAAGAGTTGTTATAATGACACATCAAAATCTAAGTGTTGGAATGTGCAGGAAACTGTTTTGAGCCACCTTAAAATACAGATTTAGCCAAGCCTAAAAGCGGAGCTCCTGAAGCCTAATAGCCCAATTTCGATATATTAAAACTCAGCCTAAAACAATAGACCTTAGCACGACGCTCCGAGGTTTAAGCCCCACAAACTCTGTAGTTAATTCCCAGAAGCCTATCAGCCTATCTCTCGTTCAGGCCCTCGGGATAATTGTAAAAACAGTCAGATGGACTTAGTTGAAAACAGATTTTGTCCTGCGCCTGGACAAGCGCACCAAACTTATTTGTTATCATCGTACCTTGCATACGGCTGGCGCACGGGAAATTTGAATTGACCAATCTGGATTCAACAGGTGGGAAAAATTTTACTGTCCTCACGTTAATGTAAGTTGACAGGAAAAGCATTGAAATCAAGCACCTTTTCTCATTGGAGATTGCATTAAATATCCACTCAAGGAGAATTACAATTCCCAAAACCATATCACATTGCAAAAACTGAAAATATGAAACATCTTTTGTCTCCAAGCTTCTAATTTGCCGCCATAAAAGTAGTGCCTCGAGCGTCGCCATGTAGGATAATTGTGGTCTTATTTTGAAATAGTTGTCCTGTTCGTCGTCAACTTAAACCCGGACTTCTCTACTTAATTATTAAAAGAGGCCAAAGCAACTTTAGCATTGTCTTCATTTTAGCTAGCAGCGAAAAAAAGGCTATTTTCGTGTCGTTTCGGTAGGACAGCTAAGTTTTGACTGCCGCACGTACTGCGGGCTCAGCTATCGTATGCAAGGTAATATTTATCTACACACATTTTGTCTAATGTAACAGTTTATTGTTCAAAAAAACAAATTGTTCGTTTTGCCAAAATTTAGAAACCTCCGAGGCGGGACTTCCGTTTTTGTGAAGATTGGCGAAATTTTGGCAATCCACAAAAATTTGGCAAGTTTTTAAACTTGGCGGTCGCACTTACTTTGCGCTTCGCGTTGACAAACTTATTACTTAGGCCCGGGTCAAACGCCAAACTTAGCTTCACATGAACCCAACCTAATGACAGTTTGGAGTCAAACGTCGAACTTTTTAATTCAGTCCAACCGAACTGCCACACCAAACAAATAACAGAAGCGGTCTTGTTGGTCAGTGGTTTTCGAAAGTTAAGTCAAAATGGCGCCTTTATAATCGCCTTTATACCTTTGATTATGCGTTTGGTTTCTGATCATGTGAAGATCGGTGTTACTCACGGCTGGCCAGGCGTGAAGAACGCCTCAGCCGCTCCAACTAACATCAGTCGAACTTATCTGGGTCAAACGCCGAACTTCACACGAGCCTAGTCATGTTCGTTGAACTGGGCTCGGTTGATGTGAATTACTGCATTTTGCCTGGGCCTTTTGGAGGAAAAGTTGCTCTAGTGCGCCCAGTGCCTAGCCAACAGGCTGTCAGTTCTCGCCATTTGTAGTCTATCAACAAAGTTTTTGGCTACTCGAGTTATTATTAGTTTTTTTTTACGCGCGCGAGGGTTGCCGCGAAGCTGGCCTATAAACAAAAGAAAACAAAATAAAGGCAGTCCAGGGGACGATTGGCACAGAGTAGGGGTAGGACAAAGCATGATGTGTCCACGTGTTGGCATGAATTGACATTTGCCGGCTTAAGGTCGGTCCGTAGAGTAAACAACTTTGACCTCGGGCTTGAAAATGCTACCCTTGATTGTTCAATTTAGTGGGCCGTAATTTTCTGTACAGCCTGCCAAAATTTAAAGCTGTTTTTTGTTACCAAATTGTTTCGTGATTTAACGCCAAATATTCTTAACTTTCTTAGCAAAAAAAAGTTTAAAACTTTCTTTCACTTCTTAAATTGTGTATTAAAACCTACGACGACGTAACAAAGATTTCAAATTGACTGGTTTTTGCTTCAAGGAGCATCAGAAATTTGAAACCATTTCGAGAGTGTAGAAACCGTTCCCGGACCCCATCAGACATACAGTAGAGAAGTAATAGATATCTTACTAACCTCGTTTTCACGGTCCGTGCTATAAGTTACGAGTCGTCGTATTTCCCCTTTCAATTTATGCCCCGCGCCCTTCGTGCTTGAGCCATAACTCGATGGGGAAAAACAAAACCTTGCTGCGTAACTTACAGTACGGCCAGTAAGAGGTATTTTCAGCCCAGTAAGAATCCTTTGCTTCGTAACCTCACCTATTCCAGGTGATCAAGTTCGTTTACTTCCAGTTTGAACAGTGCCAAACATAATAAAATATTAAGGGTGCTGCGTCGGTGGGAGTATTGCAAGATAATCTGGCTTTATCAACTGGGTTGATAATGTGAATTGGCCACCGTAAAGAGAGTCGAAAGTTGACGTTTCGAGCGTCAGCCCTTCGTCGGAGCGAATCGAGGAACTGTGGGTTGTGTGTGGTTTATATACAGAAATATGGAGCTACGCTATTGGTTGGTGCCTGGCAACGTGAAAAAAAAACAGAATAAATTAGTTGAATGAAAAGCGTTCGTTGATATTAAGATAGTGGTCAATTCTTTTGCCTTGAGTAGTTCGCTCTTTCCAGTTTCTTATTTCACTGCAGTGATGGTGGACAATATTTAACAAACTGACGTCAGTTTTTCATGCGTCTGACCTGTTATTGATCATGAATTTCGTCATAACATGGTCAAAGTAGATCCACAGTGATCTCTGTGTGGGTATGTTGCGAAAAAGGAATGTCAAGTTAATTGCTGGTTTTCACCGTCACGCCATCAAAATACATAAAAAGCCTCTTCAAGATTAAGGTCTGTGTACTTTTTTAATACGTGCCATTCGGACGCGTTTCATACGCTCGGAATATTTCATTCAGTTTTGCTACGAGAACGGCAAACTACTAATCCAGTACGCTGGCAGATTGAAATACTTCGTCTAATGTAAGGACTGTTCAGTTAGCAATGCCTTAGAAGACCTACACGACAGCCTTTTCGGGTCGACGGTATTTTAATGTCACTTAGTCTGGATAGCTGGCGGGTTCTTTTGTCTTGGCTTCAAAGCCGTGGGCACGAGTAGCGAAGGCGCGAGAGGATATGTGAGGAGTCCAGTTGAACCTTACTCGCTCACGACTCCAGCCAGCTACACAGTTTAATCGCCACGGAACGAAAATGGTTTGGAAATTCAAACTTGGTCTATTGCAAAACGACGAACTCTGTCGAGCTATAAACCATATCACGTGATGTCATCAAATTCCAAAATCCAAAACTAAAGACCCACGATAGTCTTAATCCCTATCAGACATAAAGGATTCTAAATTTAAATCTGTTTGCAACTTTTCCGCTCAATAGCATGCTCAGTTTGGAAACCAGGGCAATTTGAAGTGCAGAGGTTTAGGGCTGCGTGGCATACCCCACCGATCGCATTTGTAGAAAAATATACACTTATCTAGTGATTTTTGGTCTTTCAGTTTAGGAGTTAAAGTGTTAGTAAAAGTGCTTGTGTAAATGTTTGTTTGTTCCGCTCAGATAATCAGTCCCCTAGATAGCCAAAGAAAGTTTCAGATGTTGACACTCTCTTCCGGCCACCATGTTGGTGGAGGACAGAACTCCACCAACATGGCGGCTCCATAGTGGGCTCTGTAAGTTTGCGCAAAACATATCGACGAATATCTGAAGTTTGGGTAAACGCGAGATAAATCAAAGCAAATTAAGCCCAATTACACTCAACTACGGAAACGAAAGCAATATACAAGATAAACGAGAATACACGGGAATTTACATGGCGTTAAAGATATCGTAAATAATAACAATTCCTATTTTTTACGATAACAGCACAAATTCTCGCGCGCTCATTGGCTAATTTTTATCGTCAATATTCGGACAGACACATGAATTTATCATTTATGCAATGCGGTAACGAG
Source organism: Catalaphyllia jardinei (assembly GCA_022496165.2). Lineage (NCBI taxonomy): Eukaryota > Metazoa > Cnidaria > Anthozoa > Scleractinia > Caryophylliidae > Catalaphyllia > Catalaphyllia jardinei. Next base: position 3,457,860 of record CM042752.1, read on the forward strand.
CAAGAGCGGACAATTTGACAGTTTGTTATCTCAAAAAACATATGGATGCAAGTTTTTCATGCATCTGTCCTGTTATAGACAATGAACAGGATAGACGCATGAAAAACTGGCGTCAATTTGTTATATGGCTTGCGATTGGTGGCTTTTGCCTACATTGAATACTAAGAATTTTTAGCATAAATTTACCGTAGTCTAGTGTAAATCCGTGAATTTGATTGGCTAGATTACTGATGACTATCTGCTGATAGTCATCAGTTACGCATCAGCGCACATCGCGCATCACGTTTGAACCTGATCTGACTTAATAAAACAGTTCTTTTGTACGTGTTACTTGACATTTTTTTTCTTTTTATGCAATAGGTAAATTTATACTAAAAAAATTAGACTACTCACCCTCGTTTTCTATGAGCGAAAGTCAACTCGGCTGCGCCTCGTTGACTATCTGCTTGTCTATTCATCCTATGAAAACGGAAGTTATGTTTATATCTAAGTCACCCTTTATTGGACCTATTCCACCTATAACCTTGGAAAATCATCAGATTAACTGTACAACTCAATCATCAATACTGGGAGTGACATTGGACAATAAGCTTTGTTGGATACCCCATATCAAATCCATTACTGCCAATTTTAATGCAAAGATAAACAAACCTAAACAGATCAAGTCATTCGACCTCTCCACCCTAGAGTCGATTTATTTCAAAGGCATTTTACCAAGTACAACCTATTGTATTTCTTTATGGGGATGTTCAAGTTCATTACAGGCTTTAGAGGAGTCTCATATTCGTGCTGCTCGTCTTATCCATAATCTGAGCCCCTCTATCCCAAAGCATGAAGTCTTATCCAAAGTAAAATGGCACTCCCTATCATATTTTTACAAAAAAAGACTGGCATGCATAGCGTACCTTGTAACTTAGCTCCACCAAGTATCACAAGTCTCTTTACTAAGCATTCGACCAACTATAATTTAAGAGACAACCTTAAATTTGATCTAACCCATAATTACTGGAAAGGAAACAATGACTCCTTCACTCATCGAGCCAGTATAATATGGAACAGTTTACCTGTAAAGATCAAGACTCTTCCTTCCTTTGCATCATTTAAAGCTAATCTTGTGAAGCACTCTATATTTATTGATAGAATATCTTTTGGTTGTAGTTCTACTATTACACTTAAGAACTTTGACGATTTTATATATTTTTAGATGTTATTTTAGATTTTTATTTGCTATTTCTTAGTTTTGTATGTTTCTTTGTTTAACTTTTATATGAATTGTAATTATCTAGTTAGCGTACTTTCTAAATATTTTTTTTGGTATTGCAGGTCCACATCAGCTTTCGCGCCATATTTTTAACCTGCTTTGTTAAATAAAATATGTATGTATGTATGTATGTAAAACTCGGGCTCGTAGTCTAATTGTTAAATAACGCACCCTTGATATACTAATGTGATTGTACTTTTACTAGCAGCCAGTAATTACTTATCAATCGAACTTCGGTATAGTACATAGGTACATGCACATAGGTACAAGTAGTGAAATTTCGATTACAAAATTGTTGTGCAATGAGGCTGACTGAGTCCAGTATACAAGTTCGTAATTTAGACAGGCTTCACCGAGAATGCCGATGCCTTCCCTAAAATACACAACACGACTGCAAGCAAGGCAAGCTTTCCTCACAACAATGAAATACATAATATATACCCAAGTTAAGGACGGTGCCTACTAAATACAAAGGTTTTTGCGCCAAGTTAGGACCACGCAGGAAAAGTAGATCTTTGCAATGGCTATTGGAATCCGCAAAGAAAAATGGGGGTAGCTCGCATTTTCTCGAGATTAGCCTTTAGTCTCGACAGAAATGCTGATATCAGCATTTTTCTGAAAAAAGAGGGAAAGGAAGTTTCCTCATCGATTTCCTTACGAATTCGAGTTTACATACAGAAAGACAAACAAATTTTATAAGATCTTTAAACTACATGGCAAAAGGTAACATTAAAATCGTTTTTGATACGTTTTTTAATAACAAAATCGTTGCAAAAGCGCTTTTAGCGTCTCTGGCAGCCTTATTCTGGTTTAGCTAAAATAGAGTCGAAATACCTTTTGCTCACAGCCAGAAACTAATCACGTGTTGAATAGGCTTGCAACTTCCATTTCGCAACATAAAATGTAGGGGTAATCACGCGTTTTTTAAAGGTATTGATCTTTTTTGAAAACTTTTCCTGTCACCTCCCCAGTAAATAAGACATTTGCGTTTTTGCGCGCGCACTACGCCATCTGCAGGTACATGTTTACAGTTGCATTTCAGTGTAGATTTTGAAAGATAACAGATAGGTTTTCAGCTGGAAGAAGTTAACATTTATTGGCTAGTGATATGCTTCTATTCTGGTGTCACTGGATTAAGTACAGGTTCATTAAAATTGATTTTGTCACAGTAGGAACAATTTGCTTTAATTTTTGTCGTGCACTTGGTGGCGTAGTTGATTACGTCAATGTCAACCCCAGCGCGCGCGCGCTTAAACCATGGCTTGCGTGATGTACAGAACGTGTGCGCACTAAGAAAAGTAGGCACTGCACCGTCCTTAAATGAAAATCAATCAGTGAAATAAATCACAATGAAATAAACCTAATTACACTCCAAACCCAGGCAGACTTGAAGAGATATTGTCAGTTGTATGTAAAAGAGATTTAGGGTTAAGGTTAACTGCCGTGATTGTTATCTAATATGAACGTGTACCGTAAGGTAAAAACGCACAGCCTCAGAATGCCAATCCCTGAGCATCCCAATGAGTTCAATAGAAATGTCGGCTTGGAAAGCAAAGGATGCCTCACCCCTACGAAAAATATGGGCGGCATAATCTTTGGCTGGCAGGCCAAGCAGTTGAAGAATACAGCGCAATTTGTGGAGAAAGATGACTTAGGTAAGAGTTGTAGGCGTAAAACTGGAAAACTGAGGAAAGTAAAAGCCTAGGAAGTAGGGGGCGACTGAACCATAAAATGAAACTACCGTATAATTTGCACAGCTTTTATTGTCATCGTGCTTAAATAAAGGTTGTCTGTCTGTCTCTCTGTCTGTCTTTTGACAGCAGTAACTGGGTAAAGAGGGGAATCTGGGTCAGCAGGTAAGGGGAGGTGTACTTGCCGTTCCCTAAATTGTCTGGGTTTTCTCCACCGTATAGTAACCAAGGTTCCCCTGAGATGAAAATGAAAATCTGAACACAATCGGTGATTGAAGGCATCAAATGATTATGAATAATTAACGACAAGGATGCTTTTCCGAAGCAGCCCAAAAACTGACATCGAACAGGCTTCCCATAAAGAGACGTCGAAACTAGTGCGCAAATACGGTTGCGAGTAAATACCCAACAAAATGCTTAGGATGATCGGTAGCTTTTGCCCAGGTAGTCCCCGTGAACACGTTTGATTTCCGTTAACAGCGACTGTAAGGGCCAATTGTCCATGAAGAGGTTGGGGAGATTAAATTCCTTGTGCAGGACGCCGATGAGATTCAAGTAATTAGGAAAAGCAATTTGATAGCATCATCAAGGGTTTGGAAAGTAAAGATGTAGTTATTGAGGGCTTTGCCGTGGGGTCATTGGCATTGCTCCTAGCGCGCTGAGACTAGTACGTTTGGTTGCTGTACAAACATAGTTACCTTCTGCAATTTTGCTAGCAATAGTTTGCTCAACTGCGTGTTTAACATTTCAAGCAGTAGCAGACAGCTTTTTTAATCCACTCTAGCAAATTGGGTATCTACTGGTGCCAATTGGAAGTCATTTACAATACTAATATTAAGCCATTCTCATCATTGCTGGAAGTTCTCCCAACCACAGGTCTGGGTGATATGCTTTTGGCGTTTCCCTGATGGTTGTTCAAGTGATGAGACTGAGCACATGCCTTGCTAATTACCTTGCGGTGAAAAACATAAGCAAAATGGCACTCATAAAGAGTGCAACCCTTATAATCGCTGACTATTACGGAGCTTTGGCGACATCTACATGCAGTTTTCCGGTCCAGATACAGTCCATGTTTATATAACAATGAAATCTAAAAAATCCTTTGAGTAAAATGCTTCCCCTTCTCTTCTCTTATAAATATCGTTTAAGTCCACCTTCGCTTTGTAACCTCACGTGCTGTTTAACAAATAGATTCCATGTTGCCGTGCGTCTGTTCAGTAATAGATCACAGATGACGTCAAAATGTGGTAAGAACAAAAAAGTGGCACACGAGGCGTAGCCGAGTGTGTCACTGATGTTCTTGCCACATTTTGAAGTCTTCTGTGATCTATTACTGAATCAGACGCACGGCAACTTGGAATCTATTTGTTTTATATAATAACGAAAAGCCTTTTTTGTTTCAAAATAATTCAACATAACGCGAAAGCCGGCCTTTTGCCCCGCCTTTGTCCCGCCTTTGCACGAAAAAAAGCCATTTGACGTGATCTATACATTCAAAATGAAGCAGTTTCATTGGTTGCTATGCGTAGCAAAGAATTGTGATTGGTCGAGAAAAATCACGCCACTGTCAAGCCTGACTCGAGCGTCGCTTCTCGTGGAATGAAAACTTACAGCGAAAGCAGAATTGAACTGTGAAATCTACAAATCTTGAAGAAAATGCTGGAAAAATCAAGTGAGTTTTAGTCATCAAAGTGTAACCCTGTGAGCCGAAAAGCTTGGACGTTGCCTTGAAAATTACAGGTGTTGAAAGAATACCCTCGGAAAACTTGTGGTTGCGGTCGACCTAGAGGCCATTTGAATCGAGTTTTGAATGAAAGGAGCGAAAATGACGGTGAAGATTTTTGTCTTCTGTGGTTGGTGATTCTCAAAGTCAGCTTGATATAGTGTCGGAGACACATTTTAGCTGCAATACTGTTGACCGTGAGCTGTGGTTAGCTATACCTAGGTCGCTGCTGTGCCCTGAAACGGACAGGAACATTCGCATCGGAAAGTAAGGTTATGTATTTTATTTTACCGATTTTGAGAAGTGATGTTTTGATGTTTTATTCCTGACATTAATCAGTGTGTCAGCAGTTGTTTTGACACCGGGAAAAGATGAATTTTTTAAATAAATTAATCTCGGAAACATTTTGTTTATTGGGTTTGTTAAATTGGAGATAAAGCAATGGTTCTCGGCTTACCAAGACCAAGTTTGTGCGTGGTTTAGTCTCGCTCGACTGCCGATCGAGGCTGCTAGAAAATTATTTCTGTATCATTTTCTAAAAGAAACCGCTTTATCTTTCGTTTTCTGGCTTCTCGAAACTGTTCAATGCCTCGGCAAGACTTTTTTGTACCTTATCTTTTGCCCAGTCACGTAAAATATTATCCTAATTCTCAAAACTTTCCGCCATTTTAAAACGGCAGAGGGAAAAACTTTGTAATGATGACGTCAATCGTGCATCTGTCCTCTAATAGATCATTGGCGAGAGCCAATCAAAATGCGAGAATAACTTGGGTTATTATATAAAGTGCCCTATTCCATTTCGAACATTACCAAAAGGCATGATAAAAGACATTACAAACCAGAAAATCGTGACCACCGAAACTTTCCTGTGATGTTAAGATACTGGTCAATTCGTTTGCCTTGAATAGTTCGCTCTTTCCAGTCTCTTATTTTACTGCAGTGGTGGTGGACAATATGAAGGATTTTGCACGGGTTCTTTATATTAAATCGTCCATACTTATGAAAGTTAAACATCAAAACTTGTTCAATGCCTATTATGTTCGGCCGGTAGTCAATGCTTTCTAATAGCTGAGAGGGAAGTGGCTCGAGAAGCCTGAAAAGAAATGCATCGTGGGAACCAAGGTATCTTGCTGTCGGTCCACAGAAATCTCTGGCGTTGCAGAGACGCACGTTTTCGGGAGTTTCATGCCTTGTCAATGCGTACATTGTTTTCCTGTTTAAAATGCTTTCGTCCAGTCGCTCAAACCCTTTATCCACATAACAGTCTGCGTTCATTATCATTACATTTCTTCGAAGCAAGTTGTCTGAAGCGTACTGGAAGGCGTCTTTGTAGCGCATGCGCCGACCCAGAAAATGAAACTTTAATTTCCAGTCCTCGGGCAAATTCTGGTCGTCAATGGCGTCATGATCCGTGTCTCTTTCAAGGAAAATATGAATTCTTTCAACCTGGAAAAAATCAAGGAAATTTAGTGTTTAAAAGGCACGTGCAGATGATCTCGATAAGAAACCCGTGATGCAATCTCAGATAGTACAGAGTGCAATTACGGCTCTGATACAGAAGTCACAAAAGTCCTCGCCACTGTCGTTCAATCCCTGTAGTCACTAGGCCTTTTCTCTTTTGCAGAATACGAGCGGACAAAAACGTGATAAGACAGTCTTAGCAATGTGTATGTTTAATGTTTGTATTTTCTTTCAAGGCTCCAAAATAACTTACAATTACCGTTTCAGGCCTTAGACGGTTTTAAATTTTATTGTGGTGTTTTACGTTGAGTTTCTTTCATTTTAAATGTAGTAATTTGTAGAAGTAACAAATATGACAATCGTAGCCTGCGAAGAGACTTCGGGCAAGGAAGGAAAAAAATTCGGCGAGCGCGAAACAGAAGAATGAGCGAAATGATCGAGGCAGGACAGGGGAGCCTGTAGACTTCGTGTTCGATGTGCCTATTGCCCTTGGTTATTAGCCTGTAACAAATCAGTCAATGAGGAAATTAGACCTTTCAAGAAGCTGCATTTTCTCTACTTGCAAACAGTTCTAATCGACCAAATCAAACAGCCGGGCCCGGCGTCATAATATAGAGTGCAAGTACGCAACATGTTCATGAGGTGTTTCAAAATTTGTCCCTCCAGAAATGAACCAATACTTAGAGAGCTTTAAACACAACTTGAAATACTGAAATGAGCCTAAAGAAATTATGCCTGGAATTTTGAAAACAGGGTTAGCAAAGATAAGGACTCACTCTACTACTTGGCAAGTGGAGGTGGCTAGCGGTGGATATTTACCGAGCCGCGAAGTGGTGAGGTAAATATCCACCGCTAGCCACTGACACTGAGGTGAATAGTTGTTTTAGTATATGCTAAAACAGTGAGATAATATACATCACAAAATTAATTTGGATGATTTCTTCACTTGTCGCGGATGCAAATCGGGACCCCATTTTTTCCCCAGTTGCTCGGAGGTAAATAGCAAAGGATATTCGGAGTTTGACGACCCAATCAGCGCGCGCCTTCGACGCTATCCACTGTTTTAGTATATACTTAAAGCCTATATCTGACGCCGGACAGAAAGTTGATGGTCCCTAGAAGCATTCCAACGAGTGGAAGTTTAAAATGACGCAAATCATCAAAGTTTAGTCAAATCCCGCTAGCTACGCAGGGTAAACGTCACGGAGTAAAAAGCTTGGAAATTCAAACTTGGACCATTACAAAACGAAGAACCTTGTCGGTCTATAGCCTCCCTAGCAGATGCTCTAAGAACTCGTCACGCGCTCCTTTCACACTTGGGAAAGGAACATGTGACGACGTGACAAAGCTAGTCAATGACAAAGCTAGTCAATATATCAACATCACATAAAAACTGGCAACTTAGTAACATCAGATAAAATGCAAGGTGCTGATTCAACACAGTCTTCAAGCTACTCCGAGGACCCATTGGCGATGGAGTAGTCTACATAGATGGTCATAGATTACCTTATCTACGTTTGGAAAGAAATTTATAACTATCTAGTTTTGTGATTTACAATTTCAAATGATGGAAGATCGAAGTATACTTACGTGTAAACTAATCAGGTTTTTTCTGAGACAGTAGATGTACTCCTTTTGTCTCAACACAACCCTGTTGTTTTCTGCTCCGTTTGTGATATTCAACACTGGAATCTGGGCAATGAGGTGAAGTCGAGCTCCGGTCATTACAGAACTGTTTTGCGTGGTAGTCCTGTTTGATGACGAATGATTGTCTAGCCTTGCTGAAATGTGACCGTTAAATAAGGAAAGAATAAGATCTAAAAGAAAAATTATGGTTACGTTGTTTGAGCTCTCCTCCTAACATTGGCGTTTTTCTGTTGGAGGTAGTGTGGCAGCATAGTTAGGGTACCAGAGGCCTCACTAAAAGATTTGTTTCCATTAGTCCCGACTGCCTGTGGCATTTAATTGTACGTCTTATAAGAATGTTTTGTTTACTTGAGATATTTTTCCTCTTACCGTGAAGTTTTCTGCTTGGTATCACCGCCAATCCAACCAAAAGAATCAAACTCGCAGCCGCGATTATGAAAAACTGTCTTTGCAATGACCCACACTGAAAAGAATGTAGAAAGAGAGACTTTTATTTAAAGGCCAAGTAATTTCTGTTATTACTTAAAAGCCACATCTTTGTTTTTGTTTACATGTGAGAGTTTGGCTATTGTTGCGTTCGACAAAGAACGCCTTCATATTGCGGTGGCATTTGAGAATTTTGGACCGTTCATCGACACCAATTTGGCCCCCGCTAAAAAATTTTTCAAGGGCGAAATTATTCCGGGAAAATGACGTAATTTCCATGGACCATGTGCTCAACCTCGTTCCCAGGCTCTCTCTTCTCTGTCTCCGGAACGAGGGTACCATGTGCTTTGTTTCTAACAGGAGTCCAGATTCACGTTTGCCTCGCGTCCTGGTGTGCTTCCTTGTCGAGTTTGACCTTTTCTTCGCGTTTGGTGTGCTATCTTGTCGAATTCTGTACTCTGCTTCCTTTTTTAATTTATATGTTCACGATCACGATCGCCTAGGCTTTGGGGTGTTAACCGTGGAAACAGCTGTATTTGATTGCATTTGTTAATTTAGTTCCAGCCGCGACAGAAAAGGTCAGTCTTATCCGGTCGAATATTGTTTGGAATCGGTGGAAGAGTACTCTGAGGGCAGGGTCCATAAGAGTGAACCTGAACCACGAACGGAAATGTAAATACTGTCTACCTCATTAATCAGGCCAGGGGAAATACTCGAATCAGTCGCACGGAGTGGTTCGCTGGAAGAAAAGACACTTTCCGACGCCCACGAGATTTGTATTTTCTATTTTTTTTATTTCTGTTTTATCAATATGTTTGACATGACATCAGACATGCTTAAAGTTATGCCTACGATCGGACTGTTAGTTGATTTTAGAACAGACCGCAAATTTCTGCTGTAACAATAGCCAGTTCACAGTGCGCTTAAAAGGCATCAAAATTAAGCTTTTAGTTAACGAAGACCTTAAAGGAGTTAGAGAGTATAAAAAACATGTAAGAATGCATGGCAATGTGTTATAGAAAGCTAGCTAAAGCACAGGCAGACTAAGCTCTCTATCATATTACATTGGACGTGACTCTCTCTCTCTTATAAGCGGTGTTGCGTTACAAAATTACGGTTTTCATGGGAACGCGACGGTTTTGCTTTGAAAATCAATTATTCTTATATTTTGTGTATAAAATCTACTTACCCTATTGCTGTTTTCTACTCTTTGCCGTTTGTCAGTTCCTCAGGCCCATCTAAACTAACTTCGACGAGTGGTCGTTGTGTGAGTCTCCACTGCTAAAAGAAAGCCAAGGCCGGACACTGATTTCCGGTGTGCCGGCCGCTCGAAGGGAATAAATCCACTGAAAATACCCCTGCCGACTCAATTCCTCCGTAGAATCAAAGAAGAGGTATTGAAGCTCTATGTCAGTTCACTCGCTACGAAATTCTGTCCACAACGCCTTCGCCACGAAGCATTCAATTCGAGATTGCTTCGCCTCACAAGTTCGAAAAGAAGCTGGTCTACAACCTCGTTCCCAGGGTCTCTCATCTAACCGCCCACTGGGAACGACGTTGGCTGGTTAAAACCATCGTGGACACTTTCGCGGTTCATATAGTACGCTGGGCAATTAGAACTTGCCTGGCGGAGGTAGTCAGCATCGATTTGTCGACAGTCGACAAATTGAGCGAGCTTTCAAGGATTTTCTGAAGTTTATTGACTAGTCGATGTGTAAAAGAGATGAAGACATTGATTTGTGGTCTGGTAATGTCCAAATATATACGGCCATGAAAGTTCCAAACATTGGAATCAGCAAAGATTCGGTCAAAATAAACTTGAGTGGATCAGACTGTTAACAACATGGCGCACGATATCAACAATGAAAGAATCGACCACATGGATTGGTGAGCCTTTCTGAACTTGTGGAAAACTACTCTTAAAAGATGAGTATTAAAATTTATGAATACAGGTTATCTTCGAGTGTTTTCCTTGAAATGATGTGTACAATTTCCTTACTGTCAGTATGAGAAGCCGATATTAAATATCAGTACTGTTGTTTTGTGGAATTTTTTACTCCGCGAGTAGATCGAGGTTTCTTTGATCTTCCTCGATCTTCCTCTTCCCGACTGATCTAGGAAGATCGAAGAAACCTCTGCTCGCAGGGTAGGCAATTTTTAGCGCTGAAGCCCATCTTTTGATGTTGTTTTGCATGACCTGTGGGTGTTGTTTTCGTCCTTACAATTTTAAGGGTTACGGAGTTTTCAAAGGTTAGGGAAAATTGAAATATAACATCAGGGTAAGAAACCTTTCAGGTCTCTGTGATTTCAACGATGATTTTCTTTATATTCAAGGTAAATGCATTTGACTGAGGCAATGTCCACAGTTAAATTCTCTTCCCAAGTATTTTGCAACGTATTACTTTCTACTATCAAAAAAGACAACAGAAATGGAAACAAAAATGGCTGAGGCAATTGCCTGAGTTTCCCTCATACTGGCTACAGCCCTGACTTAAGGTATTCAAGATGAAATGCCTTGCCTTGACCCAACAAAGTATCACTTAGGGTTATAAGTGATAAAAGCACTAGATAAAAGCACTGTATACCATTTTTAGCTTTTATTTGTAGGTCTGTTTTAGGATGGTTCGGGGAGGATGGCATCCCTCAGGGATCAATAAAAGCTTGAGCCACATTTTCTCCTTCAGGGCCGCGTTGCTCAAAGCCCGATTAAGTTAACCCAGTTTTGTAACTTTTTTGGCTGGATAATCTATTTATATTGTGGGCTGCAGTAATCTCAAACTACACCAAACGTTAGGGATGAAAACCATTTTTAAACAAAGGTTTAGTCCTGTGTTAGCATTAACCGCTTTTGAACAACCATTGAAACTTGGAAATTATGTATAAAGTTTTTGAATGCTGTTTGAATTAATGCTGAATTAATATTTCCCAACTTTTCAGACTAGTTGTATATTTAAACTTGAGCTTACATTAAATAAGCTTTTCTATCTACAGTTTTTTCCGCCTTAATTTACTTATGAAACGCTGCATTTACTGTATGACTTCGTTGTAATATGTTCAGTTTGAAACTTTCTACGAGTGATTTAAGCACTGATTTAAGTCATGAAAATTGGAAGGTTACAGATCACTAAAAAAAATTTGTATGTTTCAATAATGCAGTTATAGTGGAGGTTTTGGAAACCTCTATTTCTTACTGTTCAGTACCAGTTTGAACTCTCAAATTTGAAAGCATTTTCCTGCTTGAGTTTTTGTGCAGGAATGTCCCAAATGGAATTGCTGGGCACAGACTCAATGTAAACTTTTACTAAGTTGACGTATTTAATTTCATTTACGACCAATTTACAATTTCTTGACCCCTGAGAATGAAGAAAGCAGTTTATGCTCACATGCTTTGGCTTGTATTGGTGATAAGTATCAGTTTTATTTGTGGTGGAAGAAAACTGTCATACTTCTGGAAATCACAATAGGGCTGTCATAACTTTATCTGCAAAAGGAGATATGAAATAGACCCAGGGAAAGTAAATGAGCCATGTTACCTGTATATGTGTGCTAGCTGGTAATGAGGCAGACAGGTAAAATGGTCATTAATCCAGAAAACTGATTTAAGCTTGGACAAACCTGAGTCAACAGAACCTCCACAATGTTGAAATAGGCCAGTTTTGATACTACGCTCCAAGGCTTTGGAGAATACCAAGAAGTGGTATCAAGTGCAAGGGATATGTGTTTTATTCTTTTAAGGCAAAGAGATGAGTAAGGATTTACACACATCAAATTAGTGATGGCCCTATTAGTGGCTAGTTCCTGCAGTAATGAAAGGTTAAATAAGACAAGGAAGGCTAAAGTTAAGTCAAATGAATGCAGTCTCCAATAGCATTTGTCTCAAAATGTAATTCTCTCTGCAATAGAGGAAGATAAACTGTTTGAAAACTGTTTCGGGGGCAGCAAAAAAATATAGTACCAGGGACTACAAAAAGGGCAACAAAATGAGGTAGTATATTCAAACTTCCTGCACACAATATCTCAACTACTTGACTGAGCCTATATTATTTACGCAGTTAATTAAGTCTAGAATCTGATCAAAATAAAAGTCAGAGGATCATTATCAAGAAACAAAAACACATTAAATGATTAGTTTCACGTATGGACCAAATAGGTGGTGATGATTCGCAATTCTTTTGAGGGACCTCTCCAATATTTAGTTTGGTAAACTGAAACAGACCTCACGTAGTGACAAGTCATTAGGTGAGAGGCAAAATCTTCAACCCTAACGTGACAGAAAAGCCTTACACCTGCTATATGTAACTCAAAATGCCGTCCAAAAAAGAACCCCTTATCAACATGGAGTCCAGAAATACAACAATACTTCGGTGTATCCCTTCGATATTACACCACTACACACAAAAATGCTCGAATGAAATATTACACCGTGATGACTGCAACCTGGCTCACACTGAAATAAACATCGATCCACATCGCTTCGTAGTGGAGTTCCCGCTCACGATTTATAGTGTAACACTTATACCGGCTCAATCAAAATGTCCAGAATTTAGATGTATGTCAACTGGAACTTTTCCTTTGATGCTTGAGCGTGAAACAAGCAAAACGTTTACCAAACTTTACAAACTCAAATATCTCCGGAACTAATGCAGGTATTTGCAAACGGTAAACGGCGTTTTCATTCTTTCATAGAATTCTTTGTGATACACCTAAAAAATCAAGAGGTAAAATTTGATCATAGTGGCTTCTTCTGAAGAGTTTGCTGGCAGCAAGAAAACGAGATGTAGCTATATGGCCAGATGATACGAACAGGCGGTTAAAATCCCTTCTTCTATCAATACTTTCCTCGTTTTAATTAACGTGATATTCCCTACAACATTTCTCATCTTCTAAAG
>CM042752.1:3479278-3481778 GCA_022496165.2 Catalaphyllia jardinei
TTATTGAGTTCATATTTTCCCGTGCAGTGAAGTCATGTGATATATATTACTGCGAGGATCATACTTCACTTGCATCTATAACCGCAGTTCAAATATGAATCAGGGCTTCAACGGGATTCAAACCGGAGGTCATGGGTTCGAATCCCGTTGAAGCCCTTAAAACAACACAACGTTTTCAAATTTCAACAACCACTGGCTGTTCCTGTAAGCTTAAGAGTAGTTTCTGTTACTACACCCCACTGCAATAATTCTTCTGCTCTGTAAATCTGCAATGTCCCTTAATCGCAGTGGACACGGTAATAAAAATATCTCACAGCTTTCTGAAATCATGCCCTTTCTTCACAAATTCAACATAACATGAGCATGAATGCCATAATTGCATCACTATGTTAAACAAACAAATAAAGAACATAAAACTACTTAAATTAAGAAAATAACACAAACAAGCTCCGATGGCCTAAGAGCAAGAGTTACGAACGGTCAGTAAAAAACACGGACTGCAGTTGGTAGACCGCATTTAGTCCGAAGTCCACATACCCGGGTCCGTGTTTTGTATTCAGTCCGTAATGGTTACTCCGTGTTTTATCCGCAGTCCGCAGTCGTTATTTTACACTGACTGTGTAAATGGACACAAACGACGCACTTTTCCGTTGTACCCTGCGTAGCAAGCGTTTCTGTAAGAGGCTAGTTCCATTGGTAATAACATGTTCGAAACCACCTGCTTTTATTACCAAAACTAGGACAACTAGACGCCTTGCTGCGTGTACCCAGGCAGTCGTTATACTGAGAAGCACTAGCTATATTGCAATTGAGCTTAAATGTTCTGCATTTGAATTCCTACGAAATTCAATCGAATCGATGTCCTCAAGCTATTCTGCCAAATTTGAGTTCATGTTACATTTTATCGATTTCTCTCCAAACCCAAACTTGTCAGACTTCAAAATTAATATCCATACCAAAGTAAGTTAATTTCCTAATAGAAAATGACCAGGCGCCCCTAAGCTGGTTAGTGAATCATACGATGCTGAGGTTGTTGAATTTTTGCCACTATTTGCCTTTCTCGCGAAATTGTGCCTGCAGTCCCGGCGTAATCTCCTGGTTCAAAAAAAAGCAAATTTAACTAGTTTTCTTCATTTTACCAGGTAAAATCATATAATCAATTATTTCTTGTTCCGAACCAATGGAGCTTTCAACCAAGAATAGTTATAACTTGTTTTTAAGACGTCGCACCTCTTACCGTTTTCCTGCTATACATCTGTATACATGTATTCGTCTGAAGTTTGAGACTTTTTGACGGTAAATAAGACAGCACGATCGCCAAACACTAAGAGAAACCTAGTTGTTTTCGTGGTGTTTGTATCCTTTTAACTCGCTTTATTTTCCTTGCAGTTGTTAGGTTGCATTGATGTATTTATCAGTTGTTTGTCTGTTGCCTGATAGACTGTATTTTTACAGGTTAACGTTATTCTGGATTCAACAGTTGCCTCTTTATTATGAGGGAAAATTAAATACAAATTATCCAGTTGTTGAAGCAATTCCTTTGTTGTTTCTGTGATATTTATTTAATAGTTCTTGCGTGCATAGGATAATGTTTCTTTGAAATTCTTGTTTTCAACAGGGATCAGAGTATACATAATTGATTAAGAACTGATTTCCAGTTGGATATTAATTCATTATCAGTGTTGTAACCAGGAGCTGTGGAATGGCTATGAAAAGAGACAGCCCCTATTCATATGCTGTCTCTACAATGTAGCTTTGAGTATGCTTGATGAGCTTCTTTTTATGAGAAGGAAACAGCTTCCAATATCAATTTACTTTCATGTTTTGGAAAAATTTTCTCTAAAGTATTAGCATATCAGGTTGTTTAATGTAATATTCTATGATGCATTTCTTGACCACCAGTTTCAGGCTGTAAGATAAATGTTGATAACATATTTCAAATAAAGATTTCTCTGGATTAACAACAATGTGAAGCTATTTGTTTGTTACCATCTGTTTTGCGGCTGTGTATGTGTTAAGTAGCTGCATGTACTTGTGGCGTTATATAATGTGTCACGTTATGTAACAAAAATCACGTGATATGCGAGAGTAGGACCTCGTGCGGGAGATGTCTTTCGTACAGTCGGCCGATATGTTGTACGATTCAAAGTGTTTATGATCGGTCGAATTATTTACCAGCACAATAAAGGACAGTTCACTATTTAAAGCGGGCAACATTTTGGCGACCCCGCCAGGACGGACGGTTGTTTTGTCTTAATCCGGTCTCGAGAACATGTGTTTGAAGAAATGTCCATCGAAGGAATGGCGGTAAATTACTGTGGTCTACACATCCTCTAATAAATGCGACAGGACACAAGTAGAACCAAGTGAGACCTTTCTGGAAGAAAGATGACGGAATCAGAGCTCGAAGAATTGCAACTCCAAGTTGAGGGAGGAATTTGTAAACTCCCAATCTCGGAACTGGAGCAATTTGCGGAGCATGTTGGTCTGGAATCGAAGG
>CM042752.1:3484278-3489278 GCA_022496165.2 Catalaphyllia jardinei
ATGTCGACTAAGGAGATCTTACAGAAGACCAGAAAATCGCAGGAGCGACCATGCTTAGGGAGGAAGCAGAGTCCTTTTGCAAAGATGACGATGACGTAGGGTGCGCTGAGGGTCTGCAACTCAAGATCAATTTGTCAGATAATCGTCCAGTCCAAAAAAATTATACGTCTATTCCAAAACCTCTATACTCTGAAGTGAAGCAATATGTTGAAGACTTACTCAATCGCGGATGGGTGCGGAAGTCACGCTCAGCCTATTCATCACCGGTGGTTTGTGTGCGGAAAAGGGACGGTTCCCTGAGACTGTGCGTGGATTTTCGTGAGCTGAACAGTAGAACAGTACCTGACAGGCATCCACTCCCTCGGGTACAAACAACCATTGAGAACCTTGGTGGGAACAAGTGGTTTTCTCTTTTGGACCAAGGAAAAGCCTACCATCAGGGATTTGTCAACCCTGAATGTCAACACATGACTGCATTTGTAACACCGTGGGGCCTGTACGAGTGGGTGAGAATCCCATTTGGTCTCCGGAATGCCCCAGGAGAATTTCAAAGATTTATGGAGGACTGTCTGGAAGGACTTAGAGATGAAATTTGTGTACCTTACTTAGACGATGTGATAGTCTTCAGCAGTACCTTTGAGGAGCACATCGAAAATTTACGAACGGTGCTGAGGAGGCTACGTGAACACGGGATAAAGCTGAAAGCCAGAAAATGCAAGATGTTCAAGAAGGAGGTCAACTACCTAGGAAGAATTGTCTCTGCTGATGGATATCGGGTGGATCCCTCAAATGTTAAGGCAGTGTTGGCACTTAAAGAGACTAACCCAAAGACCGTTGGTGATGTGAGGAAACTCCTGGGTTTATTAGGCTATTACCGAAAGTACATACAGGACTTCTCCAGAATTGCCCAGCCTCTTTTTGAACTCTTGAAGACACCTGTGGTTAAGATCAACAAGCGTCTTACTCAAACAGAACGGCGAAGTCGGAAAGGAAATGGCACACAAGCACAATCCAGCCATGCTATTGTTTGGACACAGGAACATCAAGGAGTGTTGGAGAAACTTGTTGAATGTTTGGCTAACCCTCCAATTCTCGGTTATCCAGATTATGGTCTTCCATTTGTTCTACACACTGATGCGTCCAATGAAGGACTTGGAGCAGTCCTTTATCAGCGTCAGTATGGTAAAATGCGGGTCATCGGATATGGATCCAGGACCCTGACTACTGCAGAGAAAAATTACCACCTTCATTCAGGAAAGTTAGAGTTCTTAGCCTTGAAGTGGGCCGTCTGTGAGCAATTTAGAGACTATCTGTACTATGCACCGTCATTCACAGTTTACACGGATAATAATCCCCTGACGTATGTTTTATCAACGGCGAAACTTAATTCAACGGGACATCGCTGGGTGTCCGAACTGGCCGATTTCAATTTTGAGATCAAGTACAGGCCTGGTAAGGTGAATAAAGATGCTGACACTTTGTCCAGACTTCCTTTGGACATCAACCAGTACATCCCTACCTGTACACAGGAAACTGCCCAGGATGTGATCAGTGCAGCTCTGTCCGGTGTAATGGCACTTCAGAATGGCGATGCAGTCTGGCTAACAGCAGTCAGTGGTAGAACGGAAGCATTGAACCTTGACTCTGATCTTCTTGATTCCAGAAATTACGATAAAATCGAGCCTCAAGTCATCCCGGCAGCTCAAGATCCTAGTATTGGCAGAGTCCTAGCATGTAAATTGAATGGCCAGAAACCGGCAATATGCGAAATTACTAAAGAACTTCCGTATACAAGAAAGTTGCTGCGTGAATGGCCTAAATTGGAAATTGGAAGCGATGGGCTGCTACGAAGAAAGAGTGGACATAATTTACAGTTAGTGTTAGCAAAGCAGTTTCACCGCTTGGTCTACAAGGAACTACACCAAGAGATGGGCCACCTGGGGACAGAGAGGGTACTACAGCTAGCCCGAGAATGGAAGTTTGCCATGAAGGAAGCATATTCACTGGCCCGAAAGAACAGCTCGAAGTCTGCAACAGATGGCAAACAACAATATGATCGCAAGGTGAGGTTTTCAAAGTTGCAACCTGGGGACAGGGTATTGGTCCGAAATTTGTCTGAGCGTGGTGGACCAGGGAAACTCCGATCGTATTGGGAGCAGCAAATCCATGTTGTGGTTGAGCAGAGAGGGGACCTACCGATCTACAAGGTGAACCCAGAAGGACAGCCAGGCAAGTCGAGAGTACTACACAGAAACCTCCTATTGCCATGTGACTTCCTTGCTGCTGAAACTCAGGAGTCCGTGCCCCAGTCAATCCGAGAGAGGGGAATGCATGTTCGTAGAGTGCATAA
The DNA here is from genome assembly GCA_022496165.2 of Catalaphyllia jardinei. NCBI lineage: Eukaryota > Metazoa > Cnidaria > Anthozoa > Scleractinia > Caryophylliidae > Catalaphyllia > Catalaphyllia jardinei. Next base: position 3,486,629 of record CM042752.1, read on the forward strand.
TGAGAGAGATTGCCAACCTAGCCATAATGAGAGTGACAGTGGGGATGAGGAGGAGGAGGACCTACCTGGCCTTTTGCCCAGTGATCTGGACCCATTGCCTCTTCCATTATCGACAACGGGACAGTCAGAATGCACTGAAGATGAGGCAATGCTTGAGAGTTTGGGGAGCGGTGATGGGACTTCATCCAGTACCTCCGACCCAGAACAACAGCCAGAATTGGACCCTGAGCCAAACCAACAGCCAGAATTGGACCCTAAGCCAAACCAACAGCCAGAATTGGATCCTGAACCAGAACAACAGCCAGAACTGGTTCCTGAACCAGAACAAAAACCAGAATGGGAAGAAGATCAAAGTAGACCCCAGCGTGTTCGTTATCCACCAAAAGTGTTTACATACAATACATTGGGACAGCCAACCATCTGTAGTGTCCAGACTGGTTCAGACTTTGTATCTGGATGGTCTTATCCACCTTTCCAGTCACCCTGGATGTTACCTATGCATCAGTACCATCCACCACCCTGTTATGGCCCGTTGGTATATCCCCCCTATATGCAGATGATGTCCGCTTGATGCACCCGGATTTATTTACTTTATTGGACTTTTATTAACGTTGTTGTTAAACGGATTATGATTGTATTAACAGTGGAATTTCCAGTCTTTTGTGCTGCCGTGTCTTCTACACAGGCTAAGAAATAATCTAGTTATCCAAGAACTATGGATATGCTATTTCAGTTGAACGAAGATGAGTTGTGATCTGCATTTTTCTAAGTTTTGTTTGTATACAATTGCGGAAGTTGGGCCTGATCAACCCACATAGTGCAAGGCATGCAAACAATGAGAGTGAGAATACTATGATATAGCATGAGTTTAGAGGAAGTCCAGAACTTCAGTGAACATTGCTGTAGCAAATGTCCTAGTAGACATTTTCCAAAAAAGTGGGGGAGTGTGTGGCGTTATATAATGTGTCACGTTATGTAACAAAAATCACGTGATATGCGAGAGTAGGACCTCGTGCGGGAGATGTCTTTCGTACAGTCGGCCGATATGTTGTACGACTCAAAGTGTTTATGATCGGTCGAATTATTTACCAGCACAATAAAGGACAGTTCACTATTTAAAGCGGGCAACATACTGCACCTCATATTGGTAGAAGGCCAGGTTCAAAATCATTACTTGTCTGGTTGCCCAAAATTACTGAATGGTGATGGATGTCTTCCTTAAGTCCAGCCCAATTTGTCAAGGCAATCAAGACCACAGATAAGCACTTAATAATAGTCTTCTCAATTTTTCTTTCCACACTGTAAAAATCTTACAACTATTTATCATTATGGTGACTATTCTGTCCTGAGTCCATTAATTGACTTTATAGCAAGAAGCAAAGACAATGGGAATCCAGTCCACAGTCAGTAATGGTCAAACATTGGATTACAATAGTTTCCTTTCAAAAGGTTTTAATTTCTTAGGCACAAGGAGACAAAAATCAATTTAGAGTCCTGAAATACAGGTAAAGTGATGGACCTAATGTCTTTTTTCTATATATATATTTGGCATTGAATATGAGCATGCTGGTCACTGATTGCTTAAAATTTATCAGGCAAATTTTATTTCATGTTCTATTCTCTCCAAGGACAGATCAAGGTTTTTTTATTTAGAAGATAAGTGACCACTTAAAAACATTTGTTTGGTATGGCAGCCTAGTCTCAACTTGTTTTCAACATTTAAGTCAACATTTTCAAATCTGGGCTGTTTGACTACCAGAGGCTGCCAGAGTCTCAAGCTTAACTACATTTAATAAAACATCCAAATTATTCTTGTCATACCCCGGCAAACCCCTCCCCCCCTCCCCCCAAGTTATATGCCCATCGATCTTGTCGCCTCGACTTTTTGTAACTTGCTTGATTGACTTTGCAGTTTTTTGAGTGACAGGGAATATGTCAGGTTACAACAATGTAACTAATCCAAGGCAAAGTGTATACCTAAAATTTTGTACTACCTCAAATAATTATGACATGCATGTACATGTAAGGTTTCCATGACCAGATTTAGGTACAGTATTGCAAAAGCTTACGCACTAGGAACTATGATATCACTGACCAGATTTAGGTACAGTATTGCAAAAGCTTACGCACTAGGAACTATGATATCACTGTAAAAAAAGATTGATCTTTACTTGCAAACAGATCTTTACTAGTAACTCCTTTCAAAGACCTTATGTCCCTTATTAATGTTACTACCTTCTGTTGATAATAACTATGTCTCAGGTAATAATACATATATGACATGTTGGCACAGTGCATAAACAGTGTCTCTTGAGTTCACTGTAAAATAATTAAATGGAACTTTTGAGCCATAATCGTATTTAACAAATAAAGAAGCCTAAGCCGTGTATTACACTGTGATAAAACACGACAGGCATTTGAGAGCACGAGGGAAATGTAGAAAACACGAGCCGCAGGCGAGTATTTTCAACATTTCTCGAGTATTCTCAAATGACTGGAGTGTTTTATCACAGTGTAATACACGGCTCAGGCTTCTTCATTTGCTTTATGATATAGATTTTGCGCGCGTAAAACAATAAAACAGGCTTTTTCTATGTTTTATACTCTGATAAAACATAGGTTTTTGACCAATCACAGCGCGCGCAGGGTC
>CM042752.1:3494278-3536475 GCA_022496165.2 Catalaphyllia jardinei
TCTGATAGTATTGATCAATCAAATGATTACAGACAAGACGCGTATGATCAACCACTTAGCCTAACTTCTGCACTCGCGGCTTTGCATGTACTCTAACAGCTTGTCCACGTAGTAATATTTTTCTTGGAAAATTGAGCGTCTATACCAAGGTGACTGCAAATAGCTTTAAGTTTGTCAAGCTTGAGCCGGTGAAGTTTTTCCCTGCTCATTTCACACAGAACCATATCGTCACAAATAAGAGGATGCGAATCTAAAGCCCTGATCATCAGCCCGTGCGTTTCCTTTCGAATTTCTTCAGCTTCAATGGCTTCGTTATCAGAAGTCGTGACACTGCGTTTTTTTGCTGCCAAACGTGAGAAGAAGGAGGCAACTTGCTTGGAAGTTAAAAATTCTTCGATCGTGATTACTCGCCTTCCCATCTCATCTCTTACTCTCCTCATGTCTTGAGCAACCTCATCAGCCTTCAACTTTTTACCACTTTTCTCCCCCTCTTCAAACGTTTTTTGTGATGTATGCCTTCTGTCGATCACTGAACTGCGATTTGGATTTTTGTTGTGCAAGTGCCCATCCCTTTTCGGAAACTTTGTCGTTCTCCTCCTCCAAAATAACGCAACCTGGTGTTTTCGAAGGCACTTCTCCATATTGCATTTCTAGTCTCCTAGCGTAACCCCTTTTAGCCCTGTCAGTCAGAGTAATCTTTTCTTGCTTCTTCTCGTGACGGTCATACAACATGTGATTCTGCAGAGCTCCGTACCTCTGGAATGTACAGTGACATCCTTCATCCGGGCATATGAGAAGTTTCTGCTCTTCTTTTACCTCCGAATTCTCTATTTCCTTTCTAGCGTTTGAGTTGGTTTCAACATCGCCTTTGGCATCAAATTTAATCCACGACTCTTTATGAACTGGGACAAAATCTTCCACATTGGTGTCTGCCTCAATCCATTTGAAATTCGTCTCGCCTAGAACTGAAAAAGGCAAGAACAATATCTTGACACGCCCCTAAGATACTCAGGATATTCGCCCCAATATCTAAGGGAGACTAAATATGTTATCCGCCAGACCAGTTTCTATTTTGAGTGAAACATATCTCTCCATATCATATCGGCCTCCGGAGAGGTCACAGGTGAAAATATAAGCTGACAATAAACAAGGATAGTTAGAATTAAGGAATATGAAAGCAAATTTTGGAATAAAAAACTTTCAAAGAAAAAAGGCCTTTTATTCATGATTCCTCATTCATGACGTCACAAGTATCAGAGAAATGGAGAAAGAATTTCGTTGATGTCCGAACGAAGTAACGTTACGTAGCCAAGCAAAAAAAGAAGAATCAACACGATTGTTAAAAGTAAAACGGTAAATTGCGAGGCTGGCGTTTTGATCGTGTCTATGACGAGACTCTCCGTAGCCGTTGGTCTACGACAAATCATATGTCCGTGCACGCTTTTAAAAAAAATCAATTTGCACATATTATGCGAAACAATGCCACGAGAACCAGAAAACATTATTTGCTCTATCACTAAATAAACTTCACTAGTCAGTAGTCCATAGTTTGTCGTCTATCCAGTATTTACGACTTACTGTCAAGAGAAGACCACGGTAAGAACTTTCCTTCTCCAATCTCATATGCCCTTCGTGCAACAAAACCTTCTTCGGAAAAAGTGAAGTTGTTCAACTGACTAACACCAGTTAACTTTGGAGCGTTGAATGGGTTGAATATTGTGGTATCAGCCAAAGTAACTCTAACTCCTTTAATACCACCTCTTGGGAGAATGGCCTTCTCAAACTCTTTCTCTGTGGTTACCGAGTTACCTTGGTTAATAAACGTCTTAACATGGCACTTGACCGATTTTCTATCACCCGACCCTTTACCTCCCTGGGGATCACTAAAATCCATCTGCTTGATGACGATACCACTTCGCTCACTGAAAACTTTGCTAACAAGGACGGTTAATGCAGACTGGTAGCACCCCGCCTTATCCTGGCGATAGTACGCTTCGGCAATTTCAGGATGTTGTTTCTTTAGACAAGTGAGCACGTGAGCCATTATTGGCACAACTGCTTGGCTGTCTTGTAGGCTCTTTTCTAGAATGTGAATGAATGACTGGGATTCGAGCTGGCCAGCTGCACTCCTTCTAAGCACTACGGTGATATGCCATGACAACCCTCGTTTACCAAAGAAGTCATTCTGTGCCTCTCGAAATTGCATTGGTGGGAACTTCATCGCAAAGTCCTGGGTTATCAGTACCTTACTTTCACACAATTTGTCAATCACATCCAGCCGTGCTTGATCTTGATGCACAACTCGCAACTGATGTGCCTTCCAGCTGTTGACGGCTTCTATTTCCTTTCCAACAAGAAATGTCAACTCGTTAAATTCGTCCCGTTCTAGGTTCTTTGCTGCTTTCAACATCATATTTACATCAGATAGTACCTTCGACAAGAGAGCAAGACAATGTATGAGTCACTGCACAATTTGCTTAACACCAATTAGCAACTCTCCTAGACACTTTTCGTTAACCCAGAATACCAAAGTGCTTTTACCTTTTCCAGGCTTCTACATTTTTGACAGATTAAATCATGGTCGTGGGAGCGGTCCTCCCTAAAGCAGGCATTTCCCTGGTCACTCAAGGCGTGTTTTCAGCAGCGATCTACGCATTGCGAGTCCAGCATCACACGGATCTGTTGAAAACAAACGAAACAAAGAACACGAAAGGTAGTTTCAAAGCTACGTTAATTACTTTGAGTCTCAGTAACATTTACGTCCAATTATGGTTGTGAGTAAAAGAAACGGCTTTGTTTAAGAAAATGCAAGTTCACCTAGTTATCAATTTTCCGGATTCCGTCCGAAATCCGGTATCTAAACTCAATGAAATGGCCACAAATGGGGGAGGGGAGGGTGAGTGTTAGAGCGTTTTGCTGTCACTAAATTTGCTGAATAACATCACGCACCACAATAAAGATTTATTTGAAACGACACTGGTCCTCTCTATAGCAAAAGAGAGGTATTAGTAAGCACTATCTTGCGGGTGGAACTTGATCATGCGGCGTTTGTCTAAGGAGTTAGAAGGGCGTGGCTTGGCAGATGAGCGTGTCTAACAGCTATTTCCTTGCACGGTACAACTACTCACCTTAGACTCACTCTTTACATATTGCTTTCCATCCTTGAGAGATTTCTTTAAACTTTCTGCTTCGGCAACTGACACTGCTGAAACAGCAAGAAGGCGATCCACTACTGTCTCAAGGTCGTCAAATACCTTTCCTCCTTCTGCAACATAGTAATCAAGGCCTTGGAGACATTTTCCAATAGAGGCCAGACAAGCTTCCGGCATGACTTTCATTAGTGTACTCTTTTGTAATGGATCTGGAAACTCCGTCTCTTTGCAGTATTGATGATACTGTTGCACGACATGTGTAGGTGCCATTACGCGGATGACATTTGGGATATCTAAAACCTCGCCAGAAGATAATTTGAAGCTTTTCGTACCAAATGGCAGATCTTGGATCACATGTGAACTAGTCACAAAGTCCAGAAGATGGTCGAGCTTTTCAGGGGCGACGCGATAACGGGCACCTGTGACTCGCTGACTTCTCTCATTCCTCTTCCAAATTTCAATTTGTGCAATCTTGCCACTCATATTCAGTTAGGGAAGGCAATAATGGCCTCATCTCCTCGAATTTCAATTTATCTGCTACAATGCTCAGCAACTGTCGTCCTGTTTGACGATTATCAGGTTGTTTGTAGCATTCAATCAGCACTTGAATAAACTAACTGGAAATCGATACATCTATAGGATTTGGAATTATGGACTTTCTCTGCAATTCCAGCCACACCATTTCAGCACTTTTTGAACAAAGGATGCTTACAACCATTTGCATCACTTCTCGCACTTTATCAACATAATATGACTTTGTTTTCTTGCAAGCATTTTCCCAAGCGTCCTTCAAGACTCGTTCGATGGATTCTTTATCGGACAGCCTCAGCATGTCATTTAGATGTGTCAGCCTTTCATCTTCCTCATCTGCTTTGTCTGTGCTGTCTGGATCATCAGCGATACCTTGGCTGCCTGGATCATAAAAGGACGATCGCCTTCTGCCTGACTTTCAAGGTGTTTCGACTGGAAAGCCCTGGAGGATGTCACAACACTCTAACTTTGCCTTTAGGGCACCATTATTTTCCTCCTCCTGTTGAATAACGAATCATTGTCACTATTATACGAATATCTTGAAATGTAGCTATTTTCCTCGTGTTGTACCTAAGGGGCCGATTATGCGTAACAAAATGTAAGAGGTGATTAGCCAAGTAGTACGCGACGATCTTTAATTCATTTGATTACTTACTCCATTTATAATTTATATGATTAACCTGCATTTTTCCCCTGCCTCCGATAGTAGCCTCTATTTGTCGGAAGTAAAAAAAAGTCAGGAAAAGAGAAAAAAAAAAGAAAAAAAACGTTCAAAAGTACTTCTGAGCTCCCCCCCCCCAAAAAAAAAAATAAATAAATAAATAAATAATGTTTCTGAAGCCCTGGTTTCTTTTTTCAGGCTTCTTCTTTCCAATTGCTTAAATTGGAAAATTTACTGCGAGGATCATACTTCACTTGCAATGTTTCTTCAATAGGCAGGTCTTTTTGAATTCTAATTTCAAACCGTTCAATACTTACTGTTTCTTCCTGGCTGTCCATTTCTAGAAAGATACCTCTGCATCCCCGACAGATAGCTGAAATACCCAAAAACACAAAAAATGAATAGATAAAAATTGAAAAAACACAAGCAAGCCGAAAATAAAAAATAAAAAAATATGTAAAAAAGAACAGAATAAATGAAAAGCTATGAAATAGATTAAAAGACTCGTGGACACGACAAAAAGCCTTTCAACCTTTACGATTTTGTTAAGTCTAACAAACAATAACTAGTGCAACAATTACGTAGTCAGGGGGAGTTACTATCAATAGATATCAAGTATGGTAAAAGTTTTTAAGAACGTTCATCATGCTAAGTCACGCAACGCAGGGGCGTGACATGTAAATTGTATAGACGGCTATTTTTTAGAACATGAAATCAGTATTAAAATCAGAGAGTTCAACTTCGTGTCAGAGACATCCTTCGTTCGACTTAAAGTAAGTAGCAACAGTTTACATTACTTTTGACGCCTTTTGCTTAGAACAGACTAATATTGCTATATAGGAATATATTAATAACTGTCTCCTAATTACTTTCCTTTCACCCAAACCTTTGATAAAATCCGCACTACGGTTTACCACTGATTTTGCACAGACGCAGGAACTCTAAACCACTGAAACGGTCAGGTAGTTTATATGCAGTTGACAGGGGAAATAGCTATATAAACAATAGATTTCCCGAAGAGCAAGTCAAATAGACGAACATACCTGATCCAACAGGAACTAACTTTGCCGTTATCGACTTGATTATACACGAGTGTTTCTTGTCGATTGTTCGTTTGTGATTCGATAGCTCTTGTGGTACCTGGCAGCGCTTTCTTTTCCCTCGCCAACCGATTCCCAAACCGTGCCTGTGTTGTGCACATATTTTGTATGTGCTAAATTATTCTTGTAAACATTTGAAAATTCCTTTGGAAGAAAACAAGACAATGTTTGTTTTATTGTGGACATTTATACTTTATCAACGACACATTTGAAATGAAAAGAAAAAAGTCTTACCTGCTCTACAAAGAATTAACTCGGTCTCTGTTGCCTTGCGAAATTCCTTAACACATTACTCCTTGGACATAAAAGTTAAATGGCATCAGTTATCTGGCAAAGACGACAAAGTCACGTCTCAATATTAATCTGGCGGGATAAACATCGAGGATTTGGGCTGGACGGAATCAAACTATTTGCGTATTTTAATTAATTGGGCGAGCGGAAGTCTGTTTACCCTGGTAAGTCGAGCGACATACTAGGAAATATTGCTTCTGAAACTGCTTATTCTTGTAGTTACGAACATAATTTCGTTCTCAGCGGTGTAAGTACAAGTATTTTTTAAGTATACAGACGTTTTTCGGTCTGTTTCAAGGTAACAAAATGCTTCTTTGAGAAGCATGTATCCAAGCACAATCAACAGACGAATTGTTGATAAGCTTAAACTGATAAATTAAGTTAATTCCGAATCAGGGTGGTCGCATTTATTATTTAACCAAAATAATTTAAAAGCAACTTTTCCAGAATGAATTAAAACTGCATTTTTTTCTTAATTAATAACATTGATGAAATTGACGGAGAATGCGATGCTGTTATAGGTGTTGCGTGAAGTGACGCGATCATCCTGTGTCACGCACACACATGTTTCACTGCAAATTCAGAGTTTATATACTCCATTTACAGTGTTAATGTGTTGCAATACTTTGATTTAGTACAAAAAACAAGAACAACAACAAAAATTCCTCGCCAGGTCTTTCTTACAACAGCACTGCCGGATAACTATCTGGGGAGGGGTGGGGAAACGGTTGTCATCCAGGTCAGGAAAATCATATTTTGTCGAACACGAAAGCTAGCGTACGAGTAGTCCGAATGATTTTTTACATTCTCTAGCAACCAGCATGCGTTTGTAAAGGTGTAATTTATTATTGAGAACGAACGCTAGTCTTTATCAGCCACTTAGTTAAGATGTTAATTGAGATAATACCCAGATTTTAGCTCTGTCGTTTCGCACCTTAAAGTACATTGCCCGCGGGTTTTTTTTATATATTTATTAAAACTACAACCCTTTGGCTTTATTTTATATAGGTAGCGTTCAGAAATTCAGAATCCTTCTCGGAAATTATTTCCATTGAAATTAACCAAAAATGCCTCTTTTCAACACTGTTAAACCATCATCTTTGCTTGAAATTGTTTCTCTGTTGTTAAGAAGACCCTGGAAAAAAGACAAGCATATTTATAAAGTAGAAGGGTTGAACAGTAATGTGGTGTAAATTGATTGAAGATACTATTGCTTGTGTGTTGGCAAGAGACATATCAAGTTAGCCATTTTTGGAAAATTTTATCTTAAAAAAAGATAGTCCCAAGGGGCTAAAACTTGAATTAGCTGTTAAGTGACCACATATCATCAAGGAGACTAATTGATGGCCATTTGATTACTTACTAATGAATACCTTTCAGCATGCAAAGTTTGAGGTAGGGTTGTATCTGGCCATTTCCAAAAGTACTTGAACGTTACGTGGACTGGTTCTTAAGCCTTTAAAATTAGTCTCGAAAACTTAGTTTTCATCTGGCGTCAAAATGGTCTGAGATCGATAGTTATGACCTGCCATTGCAGAAATCGGCGCTGAACTAGAAAATTAATTTTGTGCAGCTCGCTTCTCTATTTGACTGTACGTCCGGACTGAAATGCCGTGTTCAATAAAAGATTATGTTTATATCTGTAACCATGACGTGGATTGTTTGCGATGATGTATCTGAACCTCCATCGCACGCTTTTCATGCGAAACGTTTTTAAGTTGACCGCTGGCCACATGCTGGTTTTCGATTGGATCGCGGGCTCATGTCCGGTTAACTTGTTGAAAACAGCTAACTCTAGCCTAGGATTAAAATTTATCCGAATTATAACGTTTTCTTTATACAAATGTTTTTTCCTGCTTTGTTTTGTGTTTATAAAACTCAAAACAAAACCTCACCGCAAAGGTACAGGACTCAAATCAAAATTGCACCTTTTAATTTCCTGGGTTAGCTTAATCGGGTTCTCAACAACGTGGCCAAGGAGCTACGCTTTTAGGCTGGCCTAAATCTATATATTAAAATCTCATTCTTTAATGCCAAGGACCTCAAACTTAACCATTGTGATTTTCTCGACATGCTTTTTCCATTTCTGGCATTTTTTAAGTTATAGCCCATAATTTTCTGAAAAGTAGGTCACGTGATGGCTCAGTTGCAAAGGGCCTATTATAGGTAAATTCTATCGGTTTTTAATTTTACAAAACGACTGGAAGTTCTTGTGGCAAAAACAACAGCAAGTGTGAGGTCACAAGGCGTGCGCGTCGTTTGTGAAATTTAGTTGAATGAAAATTTGAAATCGAAGCCGGCGAGTCTGCTGAACGAAAATTACCATCGTCTATAATTTAATAGTTTACCAAACGAAGGATTTTTAACCCTGATCAGAAAGTTTAAAAATCGTTGAAGTTTGAGTCATCGAGAAGAGTTCTAATTGGGCACTTGCACATAACAGTTGTAAAAGTACTGCGGAAAACTTTGATCGCCATTTGACAGACGTTGTGTCAAAATTATAGACCGGTTCACGCTCTAAGGGGCATTATGGGGAATCAGGGCAAGATTGCAAAGAAACAAAGCGGCAAAATGTACGTTTATCTTCATATTTCCATTCTGAGATTCATTTTCGAGAGGAAACTAATACTGTAAGTAGAGAAACCCCTTTTCTGTATTTACTAGCGTTTTTGAGTTGATTTTGCCTACTTCTCAGAGTAACGGAGACGGTTTTTTTGTGGCTCGAGCGGCTAAGACTTGATCGAATCATTCGGTTTTAACTGTAAAATAAATTCGTGCGCCCACAACATTTACTCGATCGACTCAAAAACGCTGGTAAACCTAGAATAGGGGTTTCTCCGCCTGCTGTATGTGTTTCGTCACCAGATGTGAAATCACAACGGAAATATACAGAAAAACATTTGTTTTACGGCTTTGCTTCTTTGTAAATTTGCCCTGATTACCCATAATGCCCCTTAGAGCGTGAACCGGTCTATTCTCGACAAGAACTCTATCATCGTTCCCTTGCTGTGGCTGCCTTCGCATCAGTATGTGGAGATGATTGCTGGCCAGTTTCAGAGTCGGAGACAGAAATTACCTTAGCATCGGATTCATCTTCAGAATCTCCGTGACCCTGATGGTTTTTCGTGGCTGGGAAAGATTCCAGCCGACGCTTCGGTTCAGCTCATCAAAATGTTCAACTCCGTGATGGATCTTTCGCAAGGACAGTATTGTTGGCGTTAGATGGCGTTGAATCTCTTGTCCTAGTAGGCCAAAAGAGAGACTGAGGTAAAACTAGGTCGTCTTCGGTAGTTTTGCGGCATTTTTGCTTTCTGTCCGTCCGAGCTCACCGCTGCGGAACAGTTTCTTCATCTGTTCATTTGGAAATTGATCTCTGACCGTTTCTTATGAGCTCTATTAGGCCGGCAATTTTGCCTGTTTTTCTGAGGTCCTTGGCAAATGCTCTAATGCTTTAATTGCCGCAGTAAAAGCGGGGTCAGAGATAGTGAAAAACGATTTGTTGCATGAGCGGAAGCGAGCGAAGGAAACGATCGATGGCGGCTCTCAGATGGATTTCATTGATGAATTTTTGTAAACTGTCAGTGTGGCATCTTTATCCCTCGCAGACGTGCAAAAAGTCGTCCGAAAAACATTGAGTTCTCCTTTTGACATTTCTTCTATCGGTTTCGAAAATTTGGTGCCACCAGAACTAGCAAGCCATTCAGTAACATTAAGGTAAAAATTGTTGTTGTTACGTAATCTTCATGAAAGAGTAAAATCTCGATGTTCATGTTTGAAATTTTACAGCTGTTAAGGGAAACTAGACGTGTACGTACCATTGAATAGTCTCGTTCCGAATTTTATGGCTTTTTTGTTGTTACTGGGATGGGATTGTCCTTAATTTCTTGTATTTCTTGTATTTTAATTCCAAATCATATTTGCCGCATTAATTTCCATATAAGGTCAAACGTAGGTATAATGGTTGTTAACCGAGATACAGTGAACCAATCAGAAAGCTAGAATTTCATTATCCGAGGTTGAGAATGTAATAATAGGAAACATATGTGTTGTGCATGAACAATGCATGGATAGGTCACGACTCATCAAACTGCACAAACCTTGCAGTGTATTCTCTGACCAACACTGAGGCCTTCCAAACTGGAAGCGTAGGGTGACCTGGGTATCAGGGACCTTAAGATACACTACGCGGGCTGCTACTACGGCTACTTCGGCCGTGAGGGACTAGGTTGCAATCTTTGCAATCATTTGCAATCTTTTAAAGTGGGACAGAGGGTCTAGCTCGGCACACAAATGGTTACCATATTGTCTTGACTGTCACGATTAGAATGTTGTGAGTGGATGATCTTTGTTTAGGATAACCGTTGTCATGGCAATGGCATGACAGGTGTCATTTTGCTTCTTTTGTGATGTACAGTCCTGATGCCAAGTTTTCGAGAATACCGCTTTAATATTTCTACAGATATTCTTGACTGAGTGTTGTACTGTTTTAGTGAAACCACCTATGACTTCATCACAAAAACGTGAATATCTCTAAAACAAAAATTTATATTCTAAAAAGAAAAACGCCATATTCCTATACTTTGAAAGGCCTTTCAAATAAACGGCAATTATTTTTTACCTCAAAGGCACTTTAAGATTTCGCTGCACGGCAACGGGATGTTCAGCATCTACGAGTCTTTACAAAAATGGATACGTTCGACTTTATTCTACTTTCACACAACAAAGGCTTGATCAATGACAATGATTTCCTTCTCTTGTGTCGATCTTACATCTCCCAAAACTTAGATTTGCCTCTCAGCTGCTTTTAGAACCGCTGTAATTCCAACCACAAAACAAGATATAAAGCTTAACACTGATAAAAAGCTCGATTTCAGCACAGCAAGGGTAGAGCTCGTACAATGTGATAAGTCCGAAAATACACAGCTTTCGATTCTAATAAAATACATTTTGGACAGCTCAGCTTAGTAGATACAAAGCTTTCTTATCTACGGCTGTTCGGACCGGTCAATAAAATATGACTGTCGCTTACGATAGGTGTTACAATCGTTCAAATTTTCTGTGGAAATGACAAAGAAACAGTTATCTTCGAACGGATTTTTATGATTGAGTACTTTATCTTCCAACTAGACTGTTCAAACAGTGAAAAAAACGTTAAAATGAGAAGTAAACAGCAAGCTTATATACTCACGTAGTGAAGAGTACGTGAAACTAGGCACTTTCCCGTAGTAGAAAATAAGACTGCGGCGGGAAAGCCATAGTGGAACACGCGACATGACGTCACCGGAAGTCATCTTCACTATTTCCCGCCGTACTATAGCCTCCCCGTACCATATCTTAAAGTCCCTATTCAAATTCAATTGGGGAACGTCTTGGGGAGCGTCTTGGGGAGCAGCCTGATAACACAGAGGTGCTGGCGCTCGTCTCCCACCAGTCTGACTGGGGTTCTGTTCCGGTGCAATGGGTTTGTTGTTGGTTCTCACCATGCTCCAGGGGTTTTTCTCCGGGTTCTCCGTTCTCAGTTTTTCTACCTCCACAAAATCCAACATCCCCAATGAAATCCACCTAAGGCTGATGAGACTTCCTCGCTAAAATAAAAAAAAAATAAAATAATAAGACCTTAATTTACCCTCGGCAGTGTTTATAGCACAAGTGCTAGTGGGGCCGAGCAAACAACTGAAACAAATAATTCAAACTCAACATAACATTGTTAATAAGAATCCCAACTGACCGGAGGCAAACCAGTTGGCTATTTACAAGCGTGGCCGAGGATTTGGACTCGGGGCTACCGAGAAACAAATCCAGGTACGGGATGGCCCTTGGTTAGAGGAGGAAACAGGCTTCTCGATGATTTCAGATGAGCAGCTAGACAATCTCATAGAACGTTTTATGAGTGATTAATCAAAGGGATTGAAGCAGCAAGAGTATTGACCTCGTTGTTCCTTAAGACACCCTCACATTTTCAACCCTATGATTACTTCGCACTCTTGATGGCCACTCAAACGTTTGTAGCGCTGTAAGGGTTAGTAGTGACAAAAGTTTTAAAGCGAGAAAAACCATCAATACCCCCAGGTGTGACAAATGTTGATAGTGTCGACATCAGGCTGTGATGTCCGTCAATATGCCACAAGCTATTTGGATCAGCCATATAATACGATCTCCTAGGCTGAATTACGACAGCCTAACGGATTCTAGAGTTTCCAGGGTCAACACGGCCAATACTCTCTGTAAGGGCAGCGACTAGTGTTAAAAAAGTAAAAGGCGATGTTTATGCGAATGAATTCATGTGCCAATGTAACCAGAAAAAATGCAGAATACAAGATAAGTGTGTTACGAAAACTCAGACCTCGGACCCCTCTAAGTTCTTATCATCTAAAATGTTTTCTGGTCACGCAATGTTCATAGGTAACAGCTAGAAAGGAGCGAGTTGTTTATCTCTTTCTCCAGTGAGTGATAGTACATAGCATTAGTGCGTATAGCGCTTATAGCATGATCCTAGGGTATTGGTGTTTCTGTTTATTTTTATATTATCAATATTTTTCTGAAGAAAAGATGAACCAGGCAAAGCTCTTACAAAATTGAATAGAATTTCATGCCGAAAAACAAGAGCTAGCAGAACTGTTTACCCCACCCCTCCCTCCGCCTTTGATTTACAGTGATAAAGTGACTCTCGGTTATTACGCAACATTTGCTCCAGTTTTCTATGATGCGTTGCAATAAGCAAAACCTGATCCTGTGTGCACAAATAAACTTTTATTCTTTTTCTTTCCCTCTGTATGATGCAGTGATGCCTGTAAAAGTCCGAGGACCATTCACCGATCTCGCGATGGGAGCTATTCCAGTCATCCCTGTATGATTCGTCACGGCAGAAGTTAAATACAGGAATCGCTCCGGAAATCAAAGACAGCTGTTTACTATTCTAAGTCTTATATTTTGCTACAGAGAAAAACAAAACGGTCTTATTATAGTTTGTCAATCGACTATAACTTTGTTTTGCTGTTCTGAGGTGGGAAAACGCGACGGCCAATCAGCGATCGGAGCTATTCCTGTACAGCGGTTAAATACAAGCATCGCTTCAAGTCCAAGTCGCCTTCGAAAGGAATCGAGACGATTTCTGTCTCCTATTCACGCAAACAATTAATTTCCCGCGATGTAAGTAGATGAACTTGCCTCCCTTAATTGCGTTTTAGTTTCTTTATACACATATCAACGATTATCGGGATGAACAGAACAAGAGAGCAACGCAAGCGGCTCATAAAGCTAAAAATAAATACATGTAAGCGAAACGTTTGCGAGAATGAAAAGTGTTACTTTGAGTCAAGCATTAACTTATTAACTAATTATTATTTTGAGCCATTCCTGTATTTAGCCGCTAGTTGCACCCAGTTGTTCCGCCATTTTGAGGATGAAATCCCGCCAAAATACTCTCCGCTGACTGCTTATGTATCACAGGCTCAGAAAAAAACCAATCGATAATCTCGAATGGTAATTTCGTTTTCTCACACAACGATTTTTCATCCCCAACAGTTAATTTAAATCTCGCAAGGCAGTTTTTCTTTCTCGATTGGTAATTATGATCTCGCATGGCATTTTTTCATTCTCGTATAGCAATTTTAATTTCTCATATTCTCTAATCTCACGTAGTGATTTTCCAATCTCGCACAGTGATTTCTGAATCTCACACACCGATCACTGAGACTCGATAGGTGATTTTCAACTCAACCCACTTTTGTCATGCTTGGCTTGCCATAGTAGCGCGTTGGATGTGAGCGAAGACATCTCGTAAATGTGAGTAAATATAATTATGAATAAGAAATACACCATTAAATGTGAATAAATATATTTCTTGAACATAAACTCGGTTGTTTAATGTGGATAAATAAACAGCATTGAAATTATGTCAATGAATATAAACTTTGTGAATTTTTCTTCATTTCGCCAACCATTTTTGGTCGATTGTGCGAAATCGCACCATCGCATAATGCCAGAACGCCTGATTTATTTTATTTTCATGAAAAACTTGTGATTTTCTCATTAAAATATTCACAAGATTTTAATGGGTTTTGGTTTGATAGTGCAGTTAATGGTGCCACTTATTATTTACCTACAGAATCAAGATTGTGTTGAATGCAGTAGGGAAAAGTGCATCTTATTTGGAGGTAACTGAATATGACTGTGCTGTATTTTTATTTCAGCGATAATTGTTACAGACAGAGAGACCCACAAGAGTCATGGTTTTGGTGATGTGACTTATACAAATGAGGAGGGTGCTAAAGAGGCAATGGCATCCATAGCAGGTCATGGCAGGTGGACATGGGAGGCACTGTATCTTTTGTGTTTTGTATCCAAATTACACAGTTATTCCTTAAAAAAGATCATTTTTACTGTGTTTTTATATAAGACGATGTGCAGATATTTTTCTCGACAGTAAAATGTAATATGATTCTCTTACAAGCTGCAGATCTTCATCTCTGGAATTTTAGAGCTACATGTAGATGAAGTCTTGTTCGAAGAACTTAAACATATCATTTTATCAATTCAGGTGCTGGTAGCATTTTAGAGTAATGAATCCTTCAACCACTTTAAAAAATTATGGTTAAGAATCCAAGCATTCTCTCCTTGCACAAATGTTCACTTATTAGAAATTCTTCAATCACAAGGTGACACTGGAGTATGCCGAGGACAAAGATTCCACTGCCCCAAGGGGTGGAGGCAGAGGAGGGAAAAGTGATTTCCAAGGAGGCTTGTCACAGAGAGGTCGTCGTCCACCTTCTCACGGACCACCCTGGTCCCCTGAAACTCAGTGTGGTCCTCCAAGCAAGTGAGTACAGTCATAAATCTGGCAATTTTTATTTAGAAATTGATTAATCACTTGAAGAAAATGTTATGACTACAATCTTAGACATTTCAAATGAAAAATGAGGACCACCCCTCCCCCAGATTTCAATGATGAAATTATAGCAGACTTCAACTTGCGTGTGGATGCATCATTGATTTTGGGGGGAAGGGGGTGCTAATTTTCTTTTTTATTTTGTCTAAGATTGTAGAAACAACTACAATACAGTATACCTGTATCATGACATTTTTACAATCCTATCTATTTTTAGGCTACCTTTTCTACCAAAAAACAAAAGCAGTCCTGGTTCGGTGTCACCATGACACCAAGTTAGTGTCTTGTGATCGGTCATTGGGCTTCTGCAGGAGTCTCATTCACAGGAAATTTAAGCTAAAAATAAATTGGTCTGTATAAACACTGTGACAGGAATATAGGGCTGTTGAACATCACTCCCATCCATGGGCTCCTTGTAGGTACCTGTGAAAGGCTCAGTTTCTGGATGGTTCTCACAAGTCTAACAATTGATTTACTAGGTCATTTTTCCAGCTTGGTTGGATTTTCACCTACAGCTTATGGTAGATCTCAAAGTATTTTTTAGGCAGTGTGGGATTCCCTTTCATGCACAGTGTACTACTTTACTGTTTAATTGTGTTCAAATTCATTACAGTGTGTTTGGTTAATGCAGTGCTTCATGCCGTCTGTTGGGACACTATATTTAATTGCATTTGAGCACCCTATAATACAATAAGGAGTCTTCTTTCCTGCTTGAAATATGTGCAAATTCGTAAAGTAAAGCCACAAGCATAATTGTCATATTCTAACAATAACACTATTCTTGGCTTTCAAAGAAAAGTAGAACCTGGCCTTGAAAGCAGTAAATAATATTGCAGTGTTTGTAAAGGTCATAGAAAACCTGGAAAGCAATGGAATTTAAGAATTTCATTTCCAGGCCTGGAAAGTCATGGAAAATTAAAGTTTTGTTTGGTAGATTATTTACTGCAGATGACAACGCAAGGGCAGTGTAAAATAGAAAGGAGTAATTAAGCAGCATAAACGGCACACATTTTAGTGAACGCCAGAGTTTGTGTGGTAAGGTCAAAAAATGTTCTAAAACAAGTAAAGATTTTGAATTTTTGAAAAGACAGCTAAAGTTAAGGTCTTGGAAAACTTGAAAAGGTCATGGAAAAAGTCATGGAGAGTCATGGAATTTGAAGAGCTTGAAAGAGTACGAACCCTGTATTGTTATTGATGGTGTTTCAAGGATTGTCAACCACGGCCTGGCATCATTAATTTTCATCAGTCAATTAGGTGCTGACCAATATTGATCAATATTTATCATCTAGGACCCCCCAAAATTCTGGTTTGGACCCCCAAACAAATACTGTAGGTATTATTGGGATAGGGTGCAAAGAACCAATACCCCATATAAAACCAAGATACAACTACTGTTTATACTTAACATTAACTTCCCCCTTCTCTGCGGATTGAAATATTTCTTGGTAATTTATAGACCACAAGATGGACCCCCTTCCTACTGTGGCAGGAAAGCAGTGCCTCCTCCCTGTCAAGGTCCACTTCAAGGTCCACCTGGAGAACCACGAAGAGGGCCACCTCTAATTGACAACAGGTTAGTTGCTATTCCAATGTTTTTATTCAAAGTCTATTACTGAACAACAACAAACATTTACACTGGTCAAATAAACCAGTAAACTTGGAAACATCAACTGAATGCTTCAACTTTGTCTATTGTACCTGACACAACATCTATAACAAGTTTTCTGGTGGATATTGTAAATCAGGCAATGGTCTTTGAAAAGTTATTAAATTTTTGAGCACAGAATTAGTCTTTATAAACTCTGAGGGCCAGTAGACAGTGTACTTGTTCATTAATTAACAATTGGTTCATGCTTTAGTGTGCACTATCAAGTCATGGAGCACATTACCCACATGTGTAGTTTGGAGAGCATGAGAGAAGCGTAAGAGTTTCTCGAGGCAATAGCCTAGGGCAACTCTAGCTTCTTGAGTGCTCTCCAAACTTCCCAAGTGCTCCATAACTAGATAGTGCACAGCTAAAAGCATGAACCAGTTGTTTTGTAATATAGCCGGTGGAATTGTGCATCAAATCCGACGCGAAAAACGGACAACAATAGCAGAAGTAATTGTTCGCAGTAAGCGAAATATTAAGCAAATTTATAGGAATTAATTTTATTTCAAATTTTCTGTTGAAAGCTCGAGTCTTATAGTCAACAGTTTTAAAATGGAAAATATAAGCTTACCTTTGAAGGTTGAAACAGACCAGTTTGTCATTTTGTTTGGTTGTACCAGATTATCTTTCTGTCAAAATTTGTTGCATTTCACCCATGGACAGTGACGCAAATCTGGTGACGGCTCTCTGACTGAGTCTCCTTTTCAGTTGTTTTTCTCTTTTTCTGCCTCATTTAAGAACTCTAGCCTAAGAGAAAAGGTCGGAAAACTGTCTTCGTTTTGGGACCGGTGGGCCGAGCCTCTGTTTGTATCCATTACTGTCGCGAAATGTTATATTTTCCCCACACTAACAATGGTCGCTTGATGAAAAAGAAATTTTCTGGCGAAGCAATTTGTTCACGCCATCAGTGTGCACTATTGGGATTTTGAGCACACTTACGTATACTGAATTTGATTGTGTGGCTCTGCTATATTATAAAACAATTTGGATCAAGGAATGTCAATGTAAAGTATTCTGTTACTGATGGGACAGACCCTTTTTTATGCAGCATAAACACCACTGGATTTAACTACCATGGAGCTTTTCATTATCTTGTTTATCATACATATGTGTGGCAAAACTTTGAGCACTTAGAAAATAAACAAGATAAAAGTTGTTTCTTGAATATCTGCTGTACTGTGATGCTTAAGAAGATATAAATACATTCAAAAAAAGACAATCGAGATGTACATGTAAAATGTCAAAAACAAGAACAAGAATCAAATATGTATACACAACAAATATGGAGGCTATTGCATATATTCACTGTCTTACAAAGGTGTGCTTGACCTTCAAGTTCAAATTCAATGCACATGTGTCATGAAATGGCACACATGACTAACATTCTTAACATAACCTCTAGCCAATACATTTGTAAACAAATAAAAAGTCATCATTTTAGTCAGTTAGGTTTATTCTGTTGGCAGTTTCTAGGCCCTGTTGCACAGAATATATTTGAGTAGACTTTCCTACAATTCTTTTGCATTTCTGTCCCTCCTTCAAACAGGTACGGTGGTGCCTCATGGGGCAGTACTGCTGAAGATCGCTATGCTCAGGACCGAGGAAACTTTGGCAATGAATGCCAAGAGAGCACTGGATACAAGGAGGCTTCTTGTGGTCCACCTTCACGTGGACCACCATGGTTCCTTGAAACTCAGCATGGTCCTCCAACCAGGTGAGTTAAGTGGTGAATCTGACAATTTTATTTAGAAAATGATTTGAAGAAAATGTTATGACTGCAATCTTAGATATTGCAAATGAAAAATGAAGACCACCCTCCCCCAATTTCAATGATGAAATAATACCAGGCTTCAACTTGCAGGTGGATGCATCATTGATTTTGGGGGGGGGGGGTGCTAATTTGTCATTTTATTTTGTCCAAGATTGTAGAAACAACTCCCATACAGTATACCAATGTCATGACATTTTTACAATCCTATCTATTTTTAGGCTACCATTTCTGCCAAAAAACAAAGGCAGTCCTGGTTCAGTGTCGCCATGACATCAAGTTAGTGTCTTGTGATCAATCATTGGGCTTCTGCGGGAGTCTTATTCACAGGAAATTTAAACTCTTTAGAATGGGCACACTTATTTTGAGTGAGTTCTTGTTCTGCTGCAATTTTCTATCTTAATGCCACAGTTGCTCAAACAATGGAGAGCACTATCTGCCAGGTTGTGCTATCCAGTGGATAGGGACTTATCTGGTAGATAGTGTTATCCGCCTTTTAAATAACTGGGGCCAGATGTGTTATTTCACCCATACCCTACCAGTGCACCCTTGAGTTCTCAGCCTGATCAGATTTCTTCCATTGTGATTATTGATTGTTAGACCCAGATAAAATGAGTAGACTTTTCTACAATTCTTTTGCATTTCTGTCTGTCCTTCTAGCAGGGGCAGTACTGCTGATGATCGCTATGCTCAGGACCGAAGAAGCTATGGGAGTGAGCGCCAAGAGCGCGGTGGATACGATTCTGGTAGCAGCAGTGGTTATGGCACCAGTGATCGAGGCTATGAAAGAGCCAAGCAAGGCTATAGACCCCCACCTGATCAAGGCTATTGGCCTCCTCTCAAGCGGTCGAGGTCTGCAGAATATGTACCTCCCTCCAATAGGGCTTACGCAACAGGGTTTTACTCTACTGGAGGTTTGTTGAACAATTTACACTCCTGTATTTAGTTTGTTCCACTCTACAAGTGGACTATAAAGCCTCCCATTTTGTTTCTGCCTTTCTAGTCCCTCCCTCGTCCCTTTATCTCATTTATTAACGGGATACACCAGGTTTCATCTTGGTATCTGAATTTCGATGAGAAAGAAACACTTGTCACTTTTTCATTAGTCAGGAATCCCTCTGAACTCCATATTCAGTTACTTTAATTTGTAAAAATAAACTTGCTAGAGCTTGGATAAATAAAGGAAATTGCCACAATTTGCATAAATAGCCTCCAGACACTTTTAGGAAATGATGCTTTTCGATACATAAGCATCATTTTGTGCTATTTTATTTGCATCTAGCATTAATTCTCTGATACCCCCGGTGGCCCCCCCCCCCCCCAATTCAATGTTGTCTAGGCTCTGTGGTCTGTGCAGTCGAAAATAAGAAAAATCAACATTGTTTTGTAGGGGAAGGGAGGAAAATGTGACCAAGACACTTGAAAATCAAATTTCACTACCAAAATGCCCAAACACTTTTGTCGCCCATTGTAGGTTTTTCTATCCCAGGGGCTCAAACAAGTGACCAGCATCAGTGTCATAATTTGAATAAGTGAAAGCACAGGCTGCCCTGTTTTGTAGTTTTTGTATCTTGTTCTTCAAAGTTATCTCACAGTTTCCCCAAAACAATATTCCAATCTGTGTATGATATGGTATACAACTTACAAGGAATTGGTAAAAACAAAAATAGTTGATGAAGTAAAAACAAAAATAGTTGATGAAGAAGTTGTTCATTAGAAGAGGATTCTTGATCACATGGATCCTTGTCATACATCTACGCTTTCCTTAGAACTCATGCATGGGCATGGTGCAACATATTATTTACATACAGAATCAAGATTGTATTGAATGCTTGAGGAAAAGCGCTGGGCAGTTCTCAATCTAGAACCATGTACAAATGCATCTGGCTTGGGTTTCAGGCATTGCCCAATGGCCTTTGCAGATTAACTTACTATGAAAATGGCTGCTGGAGTTCCAGATGTTCTTCTTACCCTGGACATAGTGCATCTTATTTGGAGGTAACTGAATTGACTGTGCTGTAATTTTATTTCAGCGACTATTGCTACAGACCGAAAGACGCATAAGAGTCATGGTTTTGGTGATGTGACTTATACAACTGAGGAGGATGCTGAAGAGGTGATGTCATCAATGGCATGTGGACATGGGGAGGTACTGTATCTTTTTGTGCTTTGTTTCCAAATTACACAGTTATTCCTTTAAAAAGTTCATTTTTACTGTTTTATATACAGATATTTTTCTGGTCAGTAAAATGTAATATAATGATAGTCTTGCAAGCTGCAAATCTTCATCCCTGGAATTTTAGAGCTACATATAGTTGAAGTCTTGTTATAAGAACTTAAACGTATCATTTTAACAATTCATTTGCTGGTAGCATTTTAAAGTAATGCGTCCTTCAACCACTTCAAAAAATAATGGTTAAAAATCCAATCATTCTCTCCTTGCTCTTATGTTCACTTATTAGAAATTCTTCAATCATGAGGTGACACTGGAGTATCCCAAGGACAAAGATTCCACTTCCCCAAGGGGTGGAGGCAGAGGAGGTAGTGGTGCTTTCCGAGGAGGCTTCTCGCATAGAGGTCGTGGTCCACCTTCTCGCAAACCACCATGGTCCCCTCACTGTGGTCCTCCAAGCAGGTAGGAAAGTCATAAATCTGACAATTTTTATTTAGAAATTGATTTGAAGAAAATCTTGTGACTACAATCTTAGACATTTCAAATGGAAAATAAAGACCACCCCTCCCCCAATTTCAATGATAGCAGGCTTCAACTTGCATGTGTTTGCATCATTGATTTTTGGTGGGAGGGTGTGCTAATTTTTCATTTTATTTGTCCAAGATTGTAGAAACAACTCCTACATGTATACAGTATACCTGTGCCATGACATTTTTACAGGCCTATCTATTTTTAGGCTACCTTTTCTGCCAAAAAACAAAGGCAGTCCTGGTTCGGTGTCAACATGATATCGAGTTAGTCTCTTGTGATTGGTCATTGGCCTCCTGTGGGAGGCTCATTAACAGGAGATTTAATCTAAAAATAAATTGGTCTGTATAAACACTGTGACAGGAATATAGTGCTGTTGAACATCACTCCCATCCATGGGCTCCTTGTAGGTACCTGTGAAATGCTCAGTTTCTGGATGGTTCTCACAAGTCTAACAATTGATTTACTAGGTCATTTTTCCAGCTTGGTTGGATTTTTCACCTGCAGCTTATGATAGATCTCAAAGTATTTTTTAGGCAGTGTGGGATTCCCTTTCATGCACAGTGTACTACTTTACTGTTTAATTGTGTTCAAATTCATTGCCGTGTGTTTGTTTAATGCAGTGCTTCATGGGTCTTGGGACACTATATTTAACTGCATTTGGGCGCCCTATAATTCAATAAGGAGTCTTCTTTCCTGCTTGAAATATGTGCAAATTCGTAAAGTAAAGCCACAAGCATAATTGTCATATTCTAACAATAACACTATTCTCGGCTTTCAAAAAAAAGTAGAACCTGGCCTTGAAAGCAGTAAATAATATTGCAGTGTTTGTACAGGTCATAGAAAACCAGTGGAAGGTCATGGGATTATATCCACTGTCTTACAAAGGTGTGCTTGACCTTCAAGTTCAAATTCATGTGTGATTTCCTTGTCTTTGATTCAAACTTGCTTTTGCTTATACAGAATGCACTACTTGAAAGTCATAAATTTCCCTATGTAAAGGAATCCTAGCCTGTACACAAATGATGTAACAGAGAATTAACTCTGAAGTGTAAATTTTAGTGCTAATTTAACCATGAATAACCCACTGGGCGTTAGCCCTAGTAAAGGGAATCAGGGAACCACACGAGGTAAAGAAAAAATCTTTTGACCTCGGTGGGAATCGAACCCACGACCTCCGGAACAGATCTACCGTTACTCTGCCGACTGAGCTACGAGGTCGGACAGAGAAAGTCGGGGTCGATTTAGATGGTGAATCGCGGCGAAGAGAAAGTAAGGGTACATATGAATGTTGTGCCGCGTAGCACTGTGAACACAAATGATGTAACAGAGAATTAACTCTGAAGTGTAAATTTTAGTGCTAATTTAACCATGAATAACCCATTCCCACCGAGGTCAAAAGATTTTTTCTTTACCTCGTGTGGTTCCCTGATTCCCTTTACTAGGGCTGACGCCCAGTGGGTTATTCATGGTTAAATTAGCACTAAAATTTACACTTCAGAGTTAATTCTCTGTTACATCATTTGTGTTCACAGTGCTACGCGGCACAACATTCATATCTAGCCTGTACACAGGCTCTTTGTGGGTTGAATGGTGCATGGTCAACGGCTGGGGAGTTTTTTTCTCCATTCGCTCCAATTCCCCAGCTGTTGACCGCATGCTATTCTACCCACAGAGCACCTGTGTGCAAGGCTAAAGGAATCCAGGTGGCCTTCAGACCCGATCTCAAATAGTGGATACCGAGTTGTAGATTTTAGATTCCAAACTCACGGGTTCCACTGAAATGGATCCCGGATCCATCGAAATCTGTAAATTTTAGATTTCATACAATGGATTCCAGATTCCAAAGCCTCAAATTTGCTGGATTTCAGAATCCCGATTTCTTCACATAGAGCACCATGAAACAAACAACTTAGTGGAGGGACAGTTTTTGAGTGAGCCTAAATGTTGTTAACCCTTTAAGACCCGAGGGACCCCCCCTTTGACAAGTAAAATCTACTGGCGTTAGACAGATTAAAATCTACAAGTGGCCACTGGGAGTTAAGGGGCTAATAGACGATTTGACTGCTAAGATAGCTAGAGTTAAACTCTTTAGAATGGGCACACTTATCTTGAGTGAGTTCTTGTCCGCGTTTTCTATCTTACTGTCATGTTTGTGAAAGTTTTATCGGAACAAGTGGAAGCTTGAACTAGAAGGTTACAACCTGACAATTACCACTGAACTTGAACTTCTTGAACTTCCGATTAAACTAAACTGAACTGATATTTGTTGAACAACCAACGAACAAGAACACTGCTAAGAACCAGAACAACACGACGAAGACTACGATCATTCGCAAGACTAAAAAACCAAGACGACCCCTGCTGAGACTAACCTTACTTACATAGGTTTCAAGCTGTGATCTAGAATGTTCCATGTTGTGGACTATTTTAGCAACTTATCCATTACATTGATCATATCTATTTTTAACATACTGGAACTCTCTAGTAATAGTGACTCAGCTGCTTCCAGAAACTTCTATAGGGAACATTCTGGAATAGCCTACACTAGCATAAGAATGTTCTAGAGGCAAGATCAATATTTTACTCTTCTGAACAGCCATTTTCTATCTTAATGCGACAGTTGTTCAAACAACGGATGGCACTCACTATCCGCCAGATAAATCACTCTCCAGTGAGTAAGTCATGACAAAACCGATTGTGCTATTCAGTGGATAGGGATTTATCCGGTAGATACTGTAGTGTTATCCACCTTATGAATAACTGGGGCCAGATGCTTTATAAATTTCACCTGTACCCTTACCGGTGCATCCTTGCGTTCTCATCCTAATCAGTGTTTCTGCTATTGTAATTATTGATTGTTAGACCCAGTAAAATGAGGAGAGTTGATTCTTTTGCATTTCTGTCTCTTCCTTCTAGCAGGGGCAGTACTGCTGATAATTCCTATGCTCAGGACCGAAGAAGCTATGGGAGTGGGCGCCAAGAGCGCGGTGGATACGATTCTGATAGCAGCAGTGGTTATGGCACCAGTGATCGAGGCAATGGAGGACGCAAGCGAGGCTCTGGACCCCCACCTGATGGAGGCTATTGGCCCCCTCTGAAGCGGTCAAGGGATGCAGGTTATGTACCTCCCTCCAATAGGGCTTACGCAACGGGGACTTCCTCTGCTGGAGGTTTGTTGAACAATTTACACTCCTGTATTTAGTTCGTTCCACTCTACAAGTGGACTACAAACCCGCCCATTTTGGTTGTTTCTGCCTTTCCAGTCCCTCCCTCGTTCCTCTATCTCATTTTGCCGAGATATTTCGGTTTCATTTTTTAAATTATTAAAGTCCATCCCGTGACCGTGCCTTTCAGAAATATTGCCTGAAAATATTACCTATCCAAGGTCGACGAAAAGTAACGTCAATCGACATCAATCGATGCCAATTAGTCAACTGATGTTGATAATCCATGATCACACAAACCTGGACGATCATTGGTTTCATAGACTGGTTACACCCTGACTGCCGCCATTTTGTTTTCGTATTTCAATTATCCGTTTACTTCATTTGTTCTTTTACAGGCGAGGTAAATATGGCCTCTTTTCCGAAAGTGAAAGGTCCTGCAGGGAAATTAATGGAATTCTTTGAGGGTATAGAGGAAAACTTCAAAACACTGTACAACAACTGGGGGCAATCAGGGTACACTGGTGAGAGAACAATTCTGTGTCCTGCTTTATTTCGGAGGGAATATTTAAGTCCTATTAATGATGCTTCTGGGGCAAATCCACGTCAAAGAGGAGTGCGACGCACAATCAAGGGAGATGACGCCGAAGAGAAGATCTTTAATCTTCTGAGGGAGTTTGGAGACATGGAGAACCCACTCATGTTTGTTCTGTCGAAATTGAAGTTTACGGACTTCATCAAGTATTTTAACCCAGACCTGGTGCCCCAAAAGAAACAACGTCAATTTCAGAGAGAGATCGACTATGCAATAATGTATTTGCAAATTGGTGTCATTCTGGTTGAAGTGAAGGCAACTACGGAATGGCCTCAAAAAGAAGATTTCAGTAAACAACTTCAGAATGCAGAGAAGATAATCAGAGGCCTTCTACCAGAGGAGAGCTCCATTCCAGTGTTTAAAGTGGTTGCATTTCCAAATATGGATGGCAAAGGGTTCCGCAACGATGACTTAATCTGTCTACAGAAATCAAATGTGGCTTCTTGCACTGAGTTTAAAAACTGGATGGAAAAAAATTTTGGTAAGGAGAGATGTCGCCCTTTTGAAAACCAAGAAATCCTGACTCTTCTTCACAAGCTGGTTGCGCAGAAAACCGCTTTACCTTTACCTGAGAAAGGAATAGAAATACAATTCACAGATGAAGTGAAAGAGGATAAACAATTATCAAAGTGGTTAGAGAGGATTTCAAGCCAGGGGGTATTGGAGCAAAGTTATAACTCCCAAACTTCCAGTGGTTGCAGTGAAAGTCCAACGGTTGTGAAGACAGAAGACATACCTGGAATGGATGAGTTATCAAACCAGATTTTGTTCCTCAATTTGGAGCAAATGTCTGTCTGGGAAGGCCAAAACCACCAAGTGATCTGTGGTGTACCAGGATCTGGAAAAACAATCTTGATCCAATACCAAGCTTTGGAATGTGCCAAGAAGGGAGAAAAGGTCATAATATGTGTCCCAACCCCCCTGGACAAAAAGTATGAAGCCTTCTTTGTAGCATATGACAGATATTCAAGTGGAGTCATCATTTGCAGTTTTGAGAACCTCTTTAAATTAGTTGAACTACAAGAGGAAGAAAAGTTCCATCTCTTTGTAGATGAAATGCAGATTATCCTTTGTGATTCCCTCTTGAAATATCTGCTGATTTTGCTTGTGTTGAAACAGAAAAGCCCTGAGGGATGCTATTGCTGGCTGGCCTACGACCCTGGGCAGTGCCCGTTGCGGAAGGCCATCGCCTCAGACTCCTGTTTTCTAGATTTAGTGAAACGCCAAGCGAAAACATTTGTAAAAAAAAAATGTTTAGAAGTACTACTGGACGATTTGGAAGACAGTTCCCGTTCTGGAACAGATCGTTTTGCTGAGCAACTTCAGCGTTTGGAGAGTCACACATTTCAACGTACTATCCTGACAACAGCCATGAGAAGTACAGTAAACATATTAAACTTTTTGCATAACATATGGCCTAGTGAACCGCAATTATGTTTCAAAATTGGCCATTGCATTAGTGGGTCAAAATGCGAAATGTCTCATGAAGAGTCTGAACTGGTGGAAAGAATCCTGAAAGAAACAAGAAGTTTAAAGAAAGTTGCTGTGCTGTACACTGATAACAGTGATGGAGAGAAGTTGCCCACTATTCTCAAGCATTCGCGGATTCCATTTTGTGCTGTTGGAGAAAAGCAAGAAGATGGCATGGTTGTGCTTGATCATGGACGTAATGCACTCTCCTATGAATGGCCAGTTGTTTTTGCAGTTTGTACCGACGAGGGTATCAGGAAAGACCCAGCTTTGATTCGTACCATAGTGTCACGAGCTGCGGTAAAACTGATTGTTCACATGACTCTGAGCTAAGCATCAGGCAGTTTTACCCAAGGTAGCAAGAAGAGGGCATTGGACACTTCTGTAAGAAAGGAATACTGTTGATCAGATACAGAGCCAAACGCGAGAACGTGACTGAGATGTACATACTTCCCCTCACCGAATTTCTTACGCTGGCGCCCCCTAAAGCATCTGTAAAAGGTTCAAATAACAAAACTACCAATTCCAATGGTGCAATCGACAAAATTAAATATTCATCAGGTTTAATTTGCTGGTAAATACATTGTACTATTTTCTTGGGCCACAAGTCTAGGTTTTGGTTGAATATTTTTCCTTCATCGCAGTTACAAATTGCCAGATCTTTTTAAAGTTTCCCATATCCTGCCGAGGATGTCTTGTAACCTAGAAGTAGCTATGTATCATGCATTAAAATCAAAGTAAGTTATTGTTAATTTTAGAAATGGAACTGCAGCATTGATTTGTTCACAAGAAATTTTGTGAAATCAGAAATTGTGGGAAGTTATGGGAATTCTATGTATCAGTGATCTTTAATGGAACATCAAGCCCCCAATATCCTTGATAGCTCTCAATAGAGTGTCCATTAGTAAGCTTTTCCTTTCTCCTCTTCCCTTGGAAATGTCAACAGAGAGCTGTCTCCATCTTTCTAATGGCATCGCAAATGGTTCGTTGTTCATAATGGCGGTCAGGCACGAATTTTCGAGTTCCAAGCTTATGACTGCCTGATTTTTTTATGGCAACGGCGACAATGGTTTTCTTATTCTACGAAGAAACGTCTCGGAAAGAGTGGAATGCTGGTCGTTAGTCGTTACCAATACAAGCTCACTAAATTCTCGAAAGATTATTCAAAGCCGCGGCCATGGAAAACTCTACTTATCCACGAGATTACCTCACACATCGAACGGCACAAGTAGCGTTCAAATCTACCGACTTATAATTGGAGACATCTAGCCAAACCCTGGACCTGCAACGAAAACTTCTAAACATCCCTGCAAATAGTGTGGCGAAAGTGTTCGTTCCAATCAAGACGCCGTACTGTGTGTGCAGTGTAATTCTTTCTCTCACGCTAAATGCCTGAGACTAACAAAAGCGACGTTCAAAAGCTACGTTGAAAATCAGCACACGGAATGGATCTGCTCATTATGCTCTCTTCCGTTTGGCAGTGGGGACTTCGTTTAATATGGATTTCGATTCTGATCGGGAAATTGAAATGGAATTTTCTGGTAATACATGTACATCAGTGTATGAAAGTAACCTCTATGGTGGATATGCGAATGACGATGCCACAATTCTGGAACAAAGAAAAGACAATTCAAGCGGAGAATTCATCATGCATTTAAATATCAACAGCATTCAGAATAAATTTCAAGAGCTCAAAACGCTGAATGACGCTTTGAAAGCGTACATCCTTGTCATATCTGAAACCCTATCCTAATAATCAGTTCCACCTAAATGGATACCACATGTATCGGAAAGACAGAGTGAAAGGTGGAGGAGGTCTATTGTTTATTTCTCCGCTATTATTCTATCAACGAAACTGACACTACCGAGAGCATATAAAACGCTCAAAGCTATCGCTATTGAATCCAGGATAGGGAGGACTGATATAGTATTACTTATCCAGCAATTTACAGGCCACCTAGACAATCCAGGAAAGGAAGAAGAATTCCGTCTGAGGAAAAATACCTTCAGAGGGTAGAGGAAGAAATAAATGACATCTGTCAGTGGGCAAGTTTTCGAAAACAAACAGTCATCATTGTTGGTGATTTAAACATGGATAGGCTTAGACCTGACAGTGCCGAGGGAAAAATGCTTACGGATCTAGAAGAAGTAAACAACTTGAAGTGCTTGATAACAGAACCAACAAGAATAACAGTTCACTCACAAACGCTTCTTGACGTTTTGCTAACAAAACACTCCAGAACTTTTTGTTAAAAGTGGAACGTTCGACCCTGGACTAAGCGATCACTACCTGGTATACGGAGAAATGATTGAAAAAGTTCATAAATATAGAACGAAGGTACTTACCTACAGGCAAATGAAAAACACCGATTTCGATCAGCTCAACCGCAATATTCAAGAAGCACCGTGGCAAGTGGGAGGCATATTTACCGATGTAGACGGTATAAGTACAATTATTGGAATGCTCTCTTTGAGAGCGCAGCGAACGAACACGCCCCTATCGAAAGAAAACGTGTGCGTGAAAAAGACGTACCCTACAAGACCTCAACTTGGAAAAAGGCGATAAGGAACAAGAGGGAATACGCCACTCAGTTTGCGAAGAACTGAACGCCAGAGAGCATGGAACGCAAAAAGAAGTACAGGTTGAGACCGTCAATATATAAGCTTACAACAAAACAACTACCTGTTTAATACATTCTGAGAATATACCTCCGCACCCACATGTGCGAAGTTCTCGTATTTATCGGGCGGTAAACAACGTCATGTAGGAAACACCAGATGTACAAGGGTAACATCTTCGTGTAACAAACACAGGATATAACAGTACAGACATTGCTACACGAGAACGGAGAAAGGCTATTATGGAATACTGGATTGCCAAATCGGAGGAGCTGAAATCAAAACCAAGGGAGTTTTACAACGCTTTTAGGCCATTTATTAACAGCAAAACCAAAGAGCCCACCTTGATTACTTTACAAACTGAAGGAGGTATTGTTGTACAAGATCAGTTCGAAGTAGCTAAGCAATTAGTGAACTATTTTACTACAGCTGCTGCTAGCATTGCAGGTGATAACGTTATCAGCATCACAGAAGAGAACCATGACAATCATGGCCGCGTTGAAACTCTAAGAGAATTATATCAAGGATCACATTTTGAGTTCAGTCGTGTCTGCAAAGACGAAGTGCAAAGGGTGCTTGAAAATAATAACCCTAACAAGTCCTGTGGGTGGGACCCTGGAGCACCACCTAAACTCCTTAAGAAAGTTGTCAGTGGAATTGCACCATCGTTAACGACTCTCTACAACAGCTGTATCCAGCTGGGGAAATGGCCATGCTCGTGGAAAATGGGAGAGTGGACTCCAGTGTTTAAAAAAGGGGACAGGCAGCAGGCGAAGAACTATCGTCTTATCACGTCCCTTGTCACCGTAAATAAGACATTTGAGCATATGCTCAGTTAGCAAGTCACCGGTCACTATGCTCCAACTCTCTATCAGAGACTGACAGCATACAGAAGACACCATAGCTGTCAGACCACTTTACTTAGACTCGTGGAAGACTGGAAGTCAGCTGTTGACAGAAAGGAAGTAGTCTATATCCTGACTACAGATATGAGTAAAGCCTTTGATATGAGTAAAGCCTCTTTGCCATTCTCTTATTGTAACGAAAACTAGAGGCTTATGGCTTTGGGCAAAATTCTCTCAATCTTCTCAGATCATATTTCGATAATAGGCTCTACAGAGTGAAAATAAAAGAAGTGACGAGTGATTGGAAAAGGATGATACTTGGTTGTCCGCAGGGCTCGTCTTTCGGCTTTCTCCTGTGCAATCTGTTCCAAAATGTCATTCTATATAAATAATGCTAATCTAAGTATGAAGGCTGATGATAATCAGATTTGTGTCATGGGGAAGAAGCATGTAGAAGTCGCGCAAAGTATAAAGATCCAAGGAGAGCATGCTCTATCCTGGTACAAGAACAACTATCTGTCAGCAAACTGAGAAACGTTCCAGCTACTTATAATTAACCCGCGAAATGTTGATACAGATAATGATAATAAACGTATTTCCGTAGATGGATATGGTATTGAGAGAATGGGGGAAATAAAGCTTTTAGGAGTTCAATTGATGAGTTCGATGACAAACTGAATTTTACCAGTCATATAAGTGAACTGTGCACTAAGGCCAGTCATAAAGTTGGGGTCTTAGTGCGGCTACGCAACTTGATACCTTGTAATGCTAAACTATCACTTTACAAGTTTTCTATTCTACCCCGTCTTACTTATTGCCATTTAACCTGGCACTTTTGTAGTGCATCGGATCGAGCGGATTCAGGAA
The DNA here is from genome assembly GCA_022496165.2 of Catalaphyllia jardinei. Classification (NCBI taxonomy): domain Eukaryota; kingdom Metazoa; phylum Cnidaria; class Anthozoa; order Scleractinia; family Caryophylliidae; genus Catalaphyllia; species Catalaphyllia jardinei. The sequence continues at coordinate 3,524,584 of CM042752.1, forward strand.
CGAGCGCTAAGAGCTGTGTATAAAACCAGATCAACGTCCTATCAAGAACTACTAGACCGCGCCAAACTACCGACGTTGTACTACAATAGGCGTCTACAAGACATTGCTACGTTGATGTTTAAAGTTAAGTCATGTACCTGTAAATATTCCTGACTTATTTAATTTGAAGAACACTCAGTATAACTTACGGAATAGTGACTTCGAGCTACCAAGATTTGAAAGGATTAAATTTGGAAGGAATTTAATAAAATATCTGGGACCTCTCATTTGGTCGAAGCTACCACGCCATTTGAGAATGATTGAAACTCTAAATTCGTTTAAGAGGAACATTGGAAAGGTTGACATTTCAACTCTTGTAAATATTTAGACGTAAGCTTTTTAAAATTTTATTTAAGAAATTGAAAACATGTACCGTGTTTGTATCGAGTTATACAAACACGAGTGGAAGTTTGGGAGAACGAGAAATGCTGTGGGAACACGAGCCGCAGGCGAGTGTTTCCACAGCTTTTTCGAGTTCTCCCAAACTTTCACGAGTGTTTGTATAACTCGATACAAACACGGAGTACATGTTTTCTATTTCTTTTAGAAAACACCACGACGAGAAAAAGGAAAACAACTTGTAAACTTTGATTAACAAAATGTAAATTCTCTTTGCTCGCGCCATCACTACGTCAACAGCGCGCGCTAGTTCTGTCTCTCCATCGAGTTATACAAACAGGATTTTTTAAGTGATAATTTTTTAAGTAATCATTTGGTATGTATAGAGTATTATAAAACAGTGTCCCCATTAGCTTCTAGCTAAATACATAGACACTTAGTTTTTTCATTTCAATTTCATCACGTTAGAAGTGATATTTTCCAAGAGACGATCTGACTCGCATCATAAGTGAAGCGCATCCAAAAAATGGCATCGAGTTGAATGTAGGAAGGGGGCTTACTTACATGTAGAACTGAAAATTTCTTGGAGAAAAGCCATAGATATATGCGTTCCAGAGTCCTCTTCATTTCAGCAGACGGTTAGTGTTCAATCTGTCCAACAGTTATGATTTCTAAAACACCAAAGCCAAGCATTCCATCAACTTTAATGAAGGAAACTGATTTCGTTAATGACCGACGAGAAAGGCTCTTCAAAAGCCGCCAGTTTTTTCTGAACTTGATGCCGATATTCATTTTCTGAAGGGCTGTTTTTTTGGCGATTTTAACAAGAGCAGTGGAAATTTTCAAGTTTGGTGAAATTTGAGAAGACATGGCGAATGTGGTGTCTTAAAGGACGTATCAGTTTTCATTTAAATTTGTCCTTTCTCGAATCACGCACTGCATCACTTTTATGTGCTGTTACAGAAATTTTGTTTCCTTTAGGAGTGAGGGAAGACGACCGACGTCGCTCACAGGTCTGTTTTTTGTAAATTTGTCAGTTTTTCATCCTACAATCGTCTAATTTTTTGTCTGCCATTTTTAAAGTTAGCTCCAATGAAATGTGATCGGTTAATGGGATTTATGGTAATGAATAAAGAATCTTCTGAACTTACTAGTGCATTCCGTGTTTATGGTCACTCGTCGTCTTTTCAAAGTTCTCCAGTTGCGCTCGCCTTTTAAGGGAGTTTTAGCAATGAAGGCGGGGACGACGTCTTGTGAAAAATGTATTTGTATTTTACCTTCGAATGTCGCAACTGTAAATTTGTTCAGTGGGCCTATCGGTATAAACACTTGCTCAGGCTAAACATGCAGCGACAGCGTTCAGTTCCAAAAGAAGATATAAAAAATTAACCACTGCGGTTCTCGTTTTCTAAAATACGTAAAACTTGGTCATTTCACGTTGTTATTTTGCAGAGGACGGCAAAGAAATGTACAAAGATTCAAAACGCCCGTGCAAAACCATTGTTATGCTCATTAAACCTTTTGTTTGGTGTCGCTCTCGTCGCCGTCGCCGTCCTGGTTTGCTAAAACTCCCTTTTGAAAACTTTCAGAACATCACTCGTACCCTTGAATAGACCCACGGTGTTTGGCTTCATCTTGGTTGGGGGCAAACAAGGCTAATTTACAGTAAATGTATGGCATTTTGGCTGACTTTCAACCGCTGTAGCGCCGTTAAAAAAAGACATTTCCATAGTGAAGAGTCTTGAAAAACCTTTATACTGAGGTTATTTTCATGAAGTATAAAGAACATGGCTGCTGATCGCGTGAGTGAAAACCAAGAATAAGAAAGCATTCCTTTTCCTTTCCAAAAGGAAAACTCTACTTTGACTGAAACTTAAAAACAATAGAAGGTTACGAGAGCTGCTGCACTACTGGTTACTCAACGACAGTTTCTTATATTTCGAAAGTAAAATTTAGGTGGACGTCAATCCATTTGACTGACGTCCACCCGAAGTTTTACTTTCAAAATATAAAAAGATGTCATCGAGGGGTGCGTGTCACTGTTGAAGGCCAGGGGCCCGTTTCTCGAAAGTCCCGGTAACTTAACGGGCCCGAAATCATATTTTGAAATCAAAGTCTCAAGAAAAGTAGGTGTGTTCTGACTTCTAATGAAGTCCATTTTTTTTCTTTAGCTAATAGCTTTGCTGTATAATTTTCAAAACTTTTAAAACTCCCATCTGGAATGGAAAATAAAACAACTTAACGGGCCCGGTAATTACCGGGAGCTTCGCGAAACGGGCCCCTGACGATGATCAATGACTTCAATTGGTAATCAGTGAGTAATCGATGGGTAATCAGTTGATTAGTCATTGGTTATTGGCGATGATCAGTGAGTGATCGAAGCCCCAAAATTTTGTGGCCTATCGATTACTCATCGATGTCATCTATTATTCATTGATGTAATTGGTTACCTAGTTAATGTTACTGATTACTCATCGACATTTTTTTTTTCGCATGAAAGCCACACTTCTTGCTTACTTGTACCATTTTTTTTTTTTGATTTGTTATTCTTTTATCTGTGTTACGCGTATTTTTCTTAATAACGGGCGTTCGAACCAGTTGACGAAATTACGGCTTCACAAAAGGGTCAAATAACCTTACGGCATGTCGAGACGCGAAGTGGTAATCACAAATACAGACCATTCTTAATTGTGCATTATTTCACTTTACCCAACTCTTAATGTAACAAGACGTCTTAAAGCCGTTTCCGTGGGATGCGTTAGTCTATATGTCACCTTATTTGCGAAAACCCGGCATCAGAGGTAAATCGAAAAAGTCATTGAAAATGCATTGAAAATGCGTTACGTTTTTCAACCCGTTGGAAACGCAATGCGCTGTAATTTTTTTTGAATGCGTTGGTAATGCGGTTTCCTGCGTTGGCAACGTTCGACAACGGGTTGAAATTTCGTTGAACAATGCACTGCAAACTTCAGATCGTCTTCACTGTCACGCAATAAAAAATAAATCGAAAACCATCTAGTGCAAAATGTTAAGAAAGTGTGATGTTATAGAAGAGAAGTAAGATAAACCCATTGACGCCTGCATGAAATTGCCTGCAAACCACCCCTAATTCCCTGGCGGTTTTTTTTTGGAATATTGCAGAGCGAGCGAAAGCAAACTGAAAACAAGAAATCGAGTAATTTCTTCGCCGCATGACCAAATATCACATAATCACGGCGCTGCCAAAGAAAGATGAAAGTTGTGGATTTAAAAAGACGACAAAAACAAGCCAATTATTTTGAGATCGGTCATATTTCAACCATGATAAGTTAGTAGCCATCTAGTTCTTTTCTTGGCAGTTCTGTAGTACCTGAATAACACTCCAAAAAACATTTAAACGAAGCGAATAAACTTAATTAATAAACACACCGCGTTGGTGGTCGCTGTAAATTAAACATGCAGAAATCCAGCGTGCAAGATACTGTTCACTTTTAAAACCTAAACTTCCCAAATACAGAGAACTACGGAAGCTTATAGGTGCCATCCGATATCCGACTTGTTAAAATCCGACATCCACATCCGAGTTGCAAAAATCCGACATCCAACTTGTTAAAATCCGACATCTGACATCCGACTTGTTAAAATCCAAAGGGGGTCAAGGGACCTAAAAGAAAACGGCAAATGTACAAATGCCCCGAATCATAGGAGTCGTGTAGGCCTGTCAACCCCATCTTACAAATATGATTTTTATCGACAGGCCCACTCTACAACGTGCGAGGAATATCAGCAGTCAACTAACGTCAAGGAGCATAAAGCAAAAAATACCACTCAACAAGTAGCTTCGACCCTATTGTAAGATGATTTCGCAAAAAGAACGCGTGCGCTTATATCAGAATAGCTCCACACTGCAGATTAGCCATCAAGTGCCTAGGAATCTAGGAAAAACGCCGTCAAAGAAACACAAAGTAACGAGGTCGAGCTTCAAACAATTTAGGATCAGAAAGTATATTACGCCATTGGCTAGCTGTCATAGCCCGGCATTATAGATCCCTCACGAGGGTACAAGCCACGAGAAGTTAGTTCAAAGCAGCAGACTGTTTACATTCCAATGTGAACGAGTTGCGCTAGCAGCTTCAGACGTATACAGAGTATTTTAGATATACCGGCATTGATTAGTCCCACATGGAAGATCGAAGCCATGGTCTTGCCTGAACCAAGCTGGCCAATGGCACATACACCACGTAAAACGGTCTACAGACTTTCGCGGGAACAGTTTCATTTAAATAAATCAAAGCTTTGATTGAAGATGAAAGGTTTCCCTATCTTGACCAATAGGAGTCGTGTTTGGCCTGTCAACCATTTGTATCATGACAAACATACACAGACAAAACACTGCAGTGGCAGCCCTCATTTTCTAATGAACAAAAAGAAGGATATTAACTCCTGGGAAAAGGAGAACTATCTGTCAGTCGCCGCCATCTTCTTTTGAGCGCTCCCTGCCGATCTGAGCCAACAATGATGTCGAACTGAATTTGTCGGATTTTAACAAGTCGGATGTCGGATTTTTACAAGTCGGATGTCGGATTTTAACAAGTTGGATGTCGGATTTTTACAGGTCGGATGTCGGATTTTAGCAAGTCAGAAGTCGGATGACGGATTTTAGCAAGTCGGATGTCGGATTTTTACAAGTCAGATGTCGGATGTCGGATCTTAACAAGTCGGATGTCGGATGGCACCTATAAGCTTCCGTAGAGAACGAAATGTAAGAAATGCGAAAGGAAGCTCAGTAACAATAAATTTTCATTCACGCTGAGGCGAAGAAACCTATTTAAAAGCAAAAAAATGATCAAATTTTCGCAGACGTGTTTCGCTGCATGATTCAAATTATTTTTCATGCTAAAGCAAAAGCTTGAGTTTTTGCTGACCGCTTTTGCAGTCATTTTAACACCAGTGGCTTTAGCAATCGTTCCAAAACTTGAATTCGACTCCAAAGTAATATAAACGTATACCTGAAGTTGTGAAAACCGGGTCAGCAAACCTAAACTTTTTGTGTAACTTTTCACAACTTCTCCTATCTAATATTAGCTTGTTTGCTGTGTTGTTCACGGCTAATGTCGGGTTTTTTTTCCTTTTTTAGCTTGCTTTCTGGTTAGGGATTTGTTTTCAAGTGGATGTGGACATAATTATTCGTAAATGAGAAACTAACTGCAAGGGACCGCATACGATAAACACTGCCAACGTAGGATCTACAAGAGATCTGATCAGCTCCGCTTTGAACCCAATGCCAAACACTAGGATTTATTGAAGATTACGCGCGTCTCATAGCCAGTCCTCTAAGCTTTAATTTGATATTGGGGTTTAGATATTTACAGTTTAAACCGGACGCGCTACATCGCTTGTAAGCGAGACACCCCTGAAGGTGTACTGTAACCTTAATGCAATTTTAGATCACCATGCCCTCGTCAGACATATGCGTGCGATACAATCATCAGTACCATGGCTCACGTCAAGAGATTATCAAGGTAAGAGAGTTAATCCCCCGTATGCTAGCCTGGGCAGTGTTTTATGGAGAACAGGCTCTGGCCCATGAATCATGTCCCCCCTCTCCACGTCACTGATGGGGCCAAAGGAACAACAGGGTCGTTACAGTTTGGTACCAGTGCCGTCGCAGGAGCTGCCAGAACGAGTTGGATACAACTTCGAGCTGCCTTAGGGGCTCCGACTCCGGATTTTTCCTCGAGGATTACTCCTGAAGCCTTTTCCATGAATGAATATAGCCGCAAGGCAGCGGAGGTTTTTGAATCCCCCATATAGGTCCAATAACCAAGGTAATCTCACTTAAGTTATTTTCAGACAGTACCCACTTCTTCCGAGTATGTTACTCGCGCGATGCGTGCACAGCCGAATCGACTTTCTCGAAACTACCTGAGAAAAATGACAGGAAGGTCATTTTATATGTTTTGGTTTCGTTTCATACCAGATGATGTTTTCTGCAGTTTCAGCCGCCTTTTTGTGCAGTCGGGCTTTGGTTTGTTTTTCTGCTCATTTGGCTGTTCCTTATTTTGCCGTTTGTTCGGTTTTAGGGAGTTAAATTAAGCAAACTTCAACGGCAACGGCAACGAGTACAATGACTGTGTAAGGTGCGTTATAGCTCTTTGTTCATTTCTTTGTCGCTGTTTACAAAAGTTCACAAAACAACAACGTAAAATAGCCACATTCTGCACATTTGAGAGAACGTGAACTATACGAGGGCCAATTTGTAAAATTTCTTTCTCGAATTTTCAAACTGTCTTACATATTCTGTTTCGGATATTTCTGACAGTATAGACAAACTGAATGAATTCAAATTCTAGCGAGATTCGTAATTAATTCGTTTTAATCGACGTTTTCTTTGGCGTTGTTACCGTTGCTGCTTAAACTACTGTTTGCTAGTTGGGCAGTGAGCGTCTGCATGCACTTTTGACCATCTGTTTCTTCGTTGCCCAGCTTGTGTTTGCGGGTTTGTTTGCTTTGCACTCGTTTGTCTAAACATTTCTCTGCCTTTCATTCAGTTGTTATTGTTTGAGCAGGGGACATCCATCTCTTATTTAAACTCCCATTAAAGTTTCGAAATGTATTAAAGCATACCGAGAGCCGAAGCTCCCTTGCTTGTAATCAAAATATCCAAGAAGACATCTCCACAGCGTTGGAGGTCAGTTTACTTTGTTTTTGGGGGTTTACCTCTCTTACCTTGAAAATCTCCTGCTCACGTTTGATATAAAGAAAATTATGAAAGAACGAGATTACCGTAAAAAAGCATGCTATCACATACGGCTCGCACAAGCACTGGATATTTTATCAATCTGCCAGAAGTAAGGTAAATTCCATGATGCGTAAAGCGAAATCTGACTACTTTCGCCTGAAGATCGATGCGTCCAAGGCTATTGACCCTAATGCGGGCTAGAAACTAATAAATTCAACTACAGGCAGAGGTAATCAGTCTTGCCCCGTCAATGATGTTCTTGTTAACGATAAAATTGTTTCTGACGATAAAGATATTTTCGAATCATTAAATTGTATCTTTGTAAACATAAGACCAACTTTGGCCACTGAGTCAACGAAAAGGTCCTCCAATAACGTTAACACATATCTCAGCAACATTCAGAATAATTTTTCAGCCTTTCGATTCTCTAATATACCAGTGGAAAATGTTGCGCTTACGGTAAAAAAATTAAGTGTCGAAAAGCACTGGCCTTGATAAGATTCCTGTCAAGGTCCTTAAAATTGCGACTCGTATAATTGCTCTGACTTTTATATCTAATTTGTCAATTTTCTCTGGAATTTTTATTGATGACTGGAAAAATGCGCGTGTGTGCCATGAGACATGACGTTGTGACATGAGAAATTATAGAAACATTTCAATACTGCCATTAATAAAGTTTTGTAAAGTTTTCGAGAAAGAAGTTTTTCAACAGCTTTATCACTATTTGAAAGTCAATTCTGTTCTCTCTAAATTCCAGTCTGGTTTCCGCCCTCTCCACACGACTGTCTCGGCGTTGATTCAAATGCGCGATGATTGGTCTGATAATATGGATAAGGGAAAATTGACACGTCGTTTTTCTTGATTCGTAAGGCCTTCGACTCAGTTGATCACTCGATTTTACTAGAGAAAGTTCAGTTTTATGGAGTCGCTGATAGAGAATTGATGTGGTTCAAGCCTTATCTTACTGCCCGACAACAACACTGTTTAATAAATGGATGCTTATCAAAGTAACTTACTCAGTGGAGTCCCCAAAGACTCTATTCTTGGCCCTCCTCTTTTCCTTATCTACATAAGTGATTTGCCAACCCTTAAGTTGGTTACATATGACATTTATTGCACGTAACGGTCGTAATGCATAGGTTGCAAACAAAGAAATACACTGACTTTCCTTTTTATTACTATAACTATATAATTAAATCAAGTCTGATTGAAAGAGCACTCAACCAACCTATGTTCATTCATTTTTCTTCCTTCTTGTAAAATTTCCCTTGTTTTTGCGCCTCCAAAAAATGTCAATATCTCAGTACGTGAGATGTTTTGTTTTGGTGTTAACTATTTATGTTTTAAAGAGGGGCTTAATGATGCTGGAATAGATGGGTATGTATATCTCAAGATGATGTTCTTGTGTTTAAATTAAGTTTAGAGACAAGGAAGGATTAGGGTGCCGTCAAACCTTGCTTACCCAGGCTTCATAATTAACAAGGAATGACAAAGGCACCTGAAAACTAATCATTTTCCTTTCAAAGAGCATATGTCTTGGATATTTTGCATGAAGGTCCCTTTGTGTGACACAGTATCGACTTTTGATTTCCTAATAAATTCAAGTATTTTGTCTCATTAACATTCATGTTTTGATTATCCAGACTTTTTATCATTCTGATTGAGACTATAGATCGTTTTTACATGACGTCACAGGAGCCATGCCGGTGCTGACTCATCCTCGGTCGTCTCTAATTATTAGCAACTGGTCGGGGGAGACTAGAACGGCACGTAATGAAGGGGACGCCATCTTTCCTAGCGCGCGTCTCTTGGGCACTTCCCAAAATGGCTATGGAGACGACTGGGAACGCGTCAGATGTCGGTGCACCGAAACAAAGAAATGCCGGCCATGTTGGTTTTTTCCATTCTAACCCTCTGGGAAATATTGAACTCTATTTTTATGCAAATACTTTCTTTTGTTTCATTGAACCAATATGGCCACTAATCAAACGATCTTTACCGAGCCCTGCCAAGTGATCCAGGTAATCAGTGTTTGACTGTACCGAATTCAGACTATTTAGGTCCTGCCTTCTAATAAAATCACTAACCTTTCCATTCTTGAAACACCAAGCCCTGTTCATACTTTCCTTTAGAAAAGTTGGCTTTCAAGTACGCATTCATGATAAAGTGATTTTATAGGTGATTTTTGTTTAAAAGGAACACCACATTCTGAACTAAATTACTTTTTGATTGCCATTTTCAAAGACCAAGACTAAATTGGAAAAACCCCGCAAACCGTACAAGACACCAAAACCAAAAAACCGCAGTTTTTAAGATCGAAAACCAAACCAAAAATTGGCCAAATCCGCAAAACCGAAAATCCCATCGCCCTCCTCGACTTCAGAACCCCTCAATGGCCCCTTCAAAATGTAGAGGCATTTTTCCAGAACAAACCAAGTTGTGTGAGATCATAAATCATAAAGCAAAATTGCTCGTTATGATCGCGACCCACCGAATCAATCTATCAATCTTTATTCCTCTTAAGATAAAAAGACATATCTTAAGTTACATCAGCAGCTGGAAGTCTAGAAATACATAACAACAACAACAATCTACATAAGACACACTGTATCCAAATAAGAGACGATTAAATAGCTAATAATATTCAATATACCTCGATAGGCATACTGTATACAAATGATAAAAAAGGGATCAAAGATTATATCTAAAAATAACCCTATTTACAAAAAAACATTCTTAAATCTTTCGGCGTTTATATCCGGACGATTCGCACTTTTATTTCTGAGTTGATACTTTGTATCTTTCTTCTTCGGAATGATGTTACTAGGGGGCAATCCTGATTCACTGAAAGCACCTTGAAAAGCTTCTTATGTGCCTTTTCAAAGAGTTCCCGAATGTCCATTTTCTTAGATGTGTATTTCCTCTTAAAGCATATATCCAGAAAGTTCTGTATGACCGTGAGATCAGAGTCTACAGCAACATAAACAGGCAGACCATAAGAGAAATTCGGTAAAACTAATGCGCTAAGTAGGTGTCTACTCTGCCTTGACTGAAACCTCCATTGCTCCAATCGGCAGCAATGAGAGTAGAGTCGCCCACGTATTTAAACAGCGCTGGGTGATTATCTATGTTGATTTCCAGATCATTAACAAAAATACTAAACAAACACTTCCATTGTCCTTGGAGGTATAATTGGGGTCAAATGCCTGTAAACCCTCCACAATAAAGTCTCCTTTGATGCGGATTGAACAGAGCGAATTTTCGTCTTACTTATATTTTATCGAATTCATGATTTTATTAGCACGTTAATGATATCACGACCAATGATTCCAAAAATGTCGCTTCGCTGTCTTCCTTGCACTTCAGGACCAAAGCTAACTTTTTAGTCAGAAGTGCTTTTCAAACTAGTGAACAACCCGGTACTTTTAAATGTGCACGCGCACGATGCAAAACATGTCCTTTCATTTGCAACGTTGAGAAATTGTCGGGACCCAAGTGATCCATTAAGATCACTGATCATTTTACCTCTACCTCAGCCAATGTCATCTACTGTATAACTTGCACTCTTTACAAAAAGTTATATATCGGCGAAACAGGTAGACGACTAGGCGACCGATTCCGAGAACATATCTGCGACGTAGAGAAAGACGACAAAAACGTATCTAAACCGGTCGCTAGACACTTTAATCTGCCTAATCATTCTACGCAACATATGGCAGTCTGCAGCCTCTCCCTACATCAAGGAAGCACAGAAAGCCGCAAAACTCTAGAACAAAAATTTATTTTTCAAATCGGCACTCTTAATCCTCACGGTATCAACGAAAGCGTTTCATTCAACTAATTTATTCTGTTGTTTTTCACGTTGCCAGGCACCAACCAATAGCGTAGCTCCATATTTCTGTATATAAACCACACACAATCCACAATTCCTCGATTCGCTCCGACGAAGGGCTAGCGCTCGAAACGTCAGCTTCCGAATCTCTTTACGGTGGCCAATTCACATTATCAACTCAGTTGATAAAACCAAATTATCTTGTAATACTCCCACTGACGCAGCACCACAGTTTCTTTAGAAACTAACCCCCTGTACCAGTACAAGCCGAAGGAGAGAATTCTTACAAAACGAATAGTAAGACGGATATTTCTAACAACAACTATCTTGAAAGAGTCGACTTCGTATGGCAAAACGAATGTACGCGAAACGTCATATTGTACATATTGTGTTATCTCAGTGAAAAGACCCAGCAGATGAACACTCGTGCAGAATCAAGATATCGGATTCTCAAGCTTGGGCGCAGACTGTTCGCTCACTGATATATCTGATAAAATATGCATACCCACCAAGGCACTTTTTAGTATTAGTTGTTCTTACAATGGTTGGTTGGTTGGTTAGTTGATTGGTTGCTTGAGTGGGTGCTTAAATGGTTGGGTGGTTGGTGGGTTGGTTGATTGGTTAATTGGTTAATTAGCTGGTTGGTTGGTGCGTTGGTGCGCTGGTTCCTTTTTTTGATTGGTTGCTTAATTGCTTGCTTGGTTGCTTGGTTGCTTGGTTGCCAAGTTGCTTGGTTCAGTGGTTAATTGGTTGGTTGGTTCGTTCATTGGTTGGTAGGTTTGTTGGTTGCTTGGTTGGTTGCTTGGGACTGGTTAAACTGGTTTATTAAAAATCACATCGCAGTAAAATACTGAATTGCGTAATAATTTACAAGCTACTAATATACAAATATAAATATAAGGCTTAAAGTACTATTAAAAGTTCTCATTGCTTGGTTGGTTGGTTGGTTGGTTGGTTGGTT
>CM042752.1:3536575-3553048 GCA_022496165.2 Catalaphyllia jardinei
TGGTTGATTGGTTGGCTGGTTGGTTGGTTAGTTGATTGGTTGGTTGGCTGGTTGGTCGGTTGAGTGGTTGGTTGGTTGGTTGGTTGGCTGGTTGGTTGGTTGGTTGGTTGGTTGGTTGGCTGGTTGGTTGGTTGGTTGGTTGGTTGGTTAGTTGGTTGGTTGGCTGGTTGGTTGGTTAGTTGGTTGGCTGGGTGGTTGGTTGGTTGGTTCGTTCGTTTGTTCATTTTTTGACTAGTTGGTTGGTTGGTTGGCTGGTTGGTTGGTTGGTTGGTTGGTTGGTTAGTTGGTTGGTTGGCTGGTTGGTTGGTTGGTTGGTTGGTTCGTTCGTTTGTTCATTTTTTGACTAGTTGGTTGGTTGGTTGATTAGTTGGTTCATTGGTTGGTTGGTTGTTTGGCTGGTTGGTTGGTTGGTTAGTTGGTTGGTTGGTTAATTGATTGGTTGGTTGGGTGGTTGATTGATTGGTGTTCTCGTCAATTGGTTGGTTGGTTGGTTGATTGGTTTTTTGGTTGGTTGGTTGGTTGGTTGGTCGATCGGTCAGTCGGTCGGTCGGTCGGTCGGTCGGTCGGTCGGTTGGTTGGTTGGTTGATTGGTTGGTTGGTACCTCCACTTCGATTCGGTGAATAGTTGTTAAAAAATTCTAAGAAAATACGCGCGCTGATTGGTTTAAAATCGTGTTCTTATATAACAATTAGATTATGAGCTCCAGAATTTTTTGCTTGATATTTTACGGGGAACGAATAATCTAACTGTTTTAGTATAAATGTACTGGTCCTAAAGAAATTTATCTTAATCCTCTTAATTGACACTTCTAAAATGCCAATTAGCGAGGTAATATTTGTTAACAAGCTCAGGCTTCTACGCTACTTACTATCTACCATTGTTTAAATAGATAGTGAGTACTAATCAGAGAACAGCATTCGTTTAGCAAGCCAGCTATTAGATTTATACTAAAACTGGAGAGAAACACGGTGCATGTTTTCTATTTCTTAAGTGGTATTTGTTGATTAACGAGTACGTTCGAGTTTTTGTAGGTTTGGTATGTTAACAAAACAAAAATTCCAGGAGCAGCATTTTGCGCCTAAGCTGTTAGTTAGATAGGCGTAAATTTGGCCTCCCACCAGCAGAGTCCTAAACAAATTAACTGTTCGCAAAGCACGTGCATATAAGAGGGTTTGTTCTCGTTTCAGTATACTTGTATTTAGCTTTTATTAACCGAGTAGAAGTTCTGTATGGGATATTTTACGATAATAGCAGAAATTCTCGCGCACTCATAGATATCAAAATGAGCGAATGGCGCTGGTAATTTGCAGCTGCGTAATTTTAGTGGACGAGTCTTGCCATGGGATTTGTGTTTGGACATATTTTTGGTTCCAATTAACCCAGGAGACAAGTGTGAGTGGTAAAATTTACCTTTTTCTCTTTCTTAACTGAGGGCTCTTGCGCTGAAAAAGAAGTTTAATTAAAACCTTCATTTATCTCCCAAATACAGGAATTTCTAAACTCGTTAGGCTAGCAGCATTGTTACTTGTTTGCCATCAAATGAGCAATTGGCTTTTGAAACAATTCTTTGATTGGAAAAATTAAATGAAGAAGAAAATTGACCTCGGTGGCTGCAAACACATTCTCTTTGAGTTGGCATGATTTGATATCGCTCACAAGAACACCAGAATGTGCCTTCTCTTTAATTTATAAAATAGTCAGTGAGCCAACGTAAACACTTTGCCTGTCTTAGGCCCGGTTTAGACGTCGCATTTTACATTCGCTGAGTCGATTTTGCCGAATTAAATGCATGTAAAATGCGACGTCTTAATCAATTAAATGCGACATATTTCAATTCAATGCGAGTTCAGTCGAATATTCGACTGATCCAGTCGAATATACGACTCAAGTTCGACAGTATTTACATGTGCGCAGTATTTACATGTGCCGAATCTAATTCATAATTATGTTAAATAAGTTATGTTTGCTCGAATGGGATCTTGCTCAGCAATTTTGTTCGGCAAAAAAATGCGACGTTTAAATCAACTCAGCCTGATTCGGCGCATATAAAATGCGACGTTTAAACCGGGACTTAAGGATAAAAGATTTTTTTTAAAATAGTCAGTAAAAGAGTGCTTTGTTCGTCACGTACAAAATTGGTTAAATTTTCCGTTTCTTCGTTTTAAAATTGACAGTGGACGACCCATTTGTTGACAGTTTTCACGTACAAAAGTTTCCGAATTCTCGAGAACTAATAGTAAACATACAGTTTCTTCTTACTGTATTAATATAATATTCTCAAAAAGTTAGCGGATTATAATAAAAAAGTAAAACAAGTCAATATTGTCTGTGATGTCAAACCTGACGGCATTGCCGAATTTTTCTGCTATAAGTCTAGTCAGTGGATCCAAGGATACCATGTTTCGTCAATAATTCTACCTTTCATCCGTTGAAATTTTCCGATTTCTTTTTTGTTTTCTAAAGATCTAGATCAACAACTCTTATTCATCAACCTGTAATCATCAAACTGTTCCCTTTTTACACGAGTTTATGCATCAATCAATTGCAGCGGCGCCCCTCCCTCCAGGGCAACCGCGGGGCATTTGCTCACCTTGTCAGACAAATCTTGTGAGCTTGAAATATTAAAAACAAATGGCTTTTATACCAGAAAATATTTGATGACACGCTATTTTATAGCAAACTGTTAAAAGCAAAATATAAAGAAATAATATAATCAGTATCAACTAACACGTACTGTTCAACAGCCCTTGAAATCTTTAATACCGTTGCATTAAAATACTGAACAGTTGGCGGTTTTATTCACTTTCATTTTATTCGACCATGTCACTCTTGAGGGGAGGGGGGTGATTTTGAAAAAGATATCCTGCAAGCGCTTGTTGGAAGAAAAAAATTGCATGCAGCACAATTGAAATAGAAAAAATTCTTGCACTGCTGCAAGCAAGAAAAAACAATGTTGTAAAGCTATTTCCTGGGGGGCTTTACAAAATCCCAGCAAAAATGCAACCATTCCGGATAATCTGCAAGCCAGCGAGCCACTCTGGTTAGCCTACTAAATTAACACATCGATTGGCCTAAATAACACTCTGGTGAGCCTAAACAACACAAGGGGCGGCCTACAGTCAGCTTAGGTAGCCTTCGGTTTGCCCTTGTAATGGGATAAGTGATTTCTTGCTTGCTTGGTTCACATGGCTCCAAGTCATTACGGTTTAATAGCCTAAATTACACATTGGCTAGCCTAGTTAGCACTGCAGATAGCCCACAGTTCCTTTATAGGTAGCTTGCGGTTATTGCGGTTATTTTAAGAATCAAGTTTTATCAGACAAAGAAAAATAATCTGTTCACTTTTAATCTTTTCAACTAAAGCATTTTCATGTAATTATTTTTTATTCAAATATAAGGTTTTTGCAATGTCTTATATAAGACAACATAACAACATAACAACATAATAACATAACAGTAAATAACAACATTTGTTATATAGCTGGCGTTTTTCCCGCTACAGCGCCCCCCTTCATTGGCTAGTTCATGGTCACATGACGTCTAACAATGAAACTGTTTCCCGCCAAATGCCAAGAGCGGGCAACATTGCGAAAAGTATGAGGTTAAACGGGAAACAGTTCACTGTTACCCGCGAAATGTTGACCGCTGTTGCACGTGATCAGAGGTGGCCTGATGTTGTCGCTGGAATCTCGGCGAGTTTTTTAAAGTTTGCTTTTGTTTTGTTTTGCTATATAACAAATCACTTAATTACTAGTCCCTTGGGGAACAGTGAATTTTGTTTCCCTCGAATCTCAATGTTTCCCTCGACTTCGTCTCGGGAAACATTGCGATTCTCGGGAAACAAAATTCACTGTTCCCCTCGGAACCAGTCATTAAGTGTTAAATATAACATTATAACAATCTATATATAAGCATTTTCATGTAATTATTTCTTATTGAAATATAAGGTTTTTGCAATGTCATGATTAAATATAAGATAACATATAACAACATAATAACAATACAACAATAAAATATAACATTTTTGCAATGTTTTAGTAATGCACCTATCACCTATCAATGCCTAGCCCCAATGGCATGCCCAGCGGCTATGATCATTGACATTATCAAATATTTTGGGTCACCAAACTTCAAATTCCCCACCCTCTGCCTCTAGCTCTACATGTCTATTTGGCAAAAAAAATATTAACATCGGTCGGCTACTTACACACTGCGCTGGTTTATTTCAGGATTTTTCTAGGTAGCGGGTAATGGAAGTAAAACTAAATATGACAGTAACTAAAACTAAAAATAATGAAAGTAAAACTAAATGTGGTAATTTCGAGTTGTATTGCTACCGTCTATCGAATCAGCCAACCATCTTTCTACAATCAAAACTTAAGATTAATGCATGCGCCTTTCAAAACCATGCGGACTCTCAAAGCTCAATCGTCAATGAAATGTTCGGCGGCTCCTACTAACTCCCGACTACTGCGAGCGCGCGGTTATCAAACTGTTGAGCGTAGTTCAGACAAGTAGTCGAAACCTCGGAGGAGCCGCCGAACATTTGATTGACTGTGGCGAAAAACAAATTTGTTGTTTGAGTATATCTTATTTCGTCGCTTTTTGTTTTAGTTAAGGAATCGTTTATTTTGTTGTTTATTGTTATAATATGAATGTTTTATTAATTTGTTTTGTAAATAATCTATCCTTTTTTAGTACAAATATACTAGCGTTCTATCACGAATGCCGTCCTCTGATTGGCTACTCTACTCACGTTCTATTCTGTGATAGATAGTGAGTAACGTAGTACAGTGCGCTAGAGGCCGCTTCTTTGTGTTTTCAAAGTGTCTGTGAAGAGGATTTAGATGAAAGTTTTGAACGACTAGTAGATTTATACTAAAACACTTAGATTATTCGTGATAGAAATCTCGAGCTCATAATCTAATTGTTAAATATAAACAATAGTGTCCATTTGGCGCGAAAACATACTAGGATATTTGTCTGTGGACATTATTTGCTCCGAGAAGCGGACAGTTACAGCCAGCTGTCTGATTACACTGTCCGATTACAACTTTGCAGATTAATAAGAGCAAAATACAGCAGTTTATTGCCCCATTTGCATTTAAGGGAATTGTAATTGTTATGATATTAAGTATTGAAAGAGGCGTAAGTAATTGCACTGTATTGAAAGTAATGTGATTGTAAGTCTTTCTTTTTTTTTTACATGTTAATTGTGATTCACACTACTTACAATACCGGTACGGCTACTTACACAATTTATCACGGTACTATAGCAAATAAAATCCCTTAAATTACTAGCACAACTTGCTAGACTATACAATACGATTTCTTACAAGTACACACTACTTACACCACTCACACCACTCACAATACGATACGATTACAGATGATCAGCTGAAGATCTCGTGAAAATTAAGAGCCAATCGGTGCCTGCTTATTGTGACTTACAAAGCTAGACATAAACTGAAAAGACTCACATCAGCGTGAATCCAGTTTACGCGCACTTTTCACACATCTTTTTCACGACGAAATAAACTATAGTTTCTCGAAGTGGATTTAAACAAATGACCGTAACTGTTTTACACACTCGATGAAAGGACATGTCATTTTTTTGGCTTTTTACGATCAGTTCTCAAGTTCCAAGCAGACTTTCCGCAGGCTTCCAGCGTTTGAACCAGGATTTGATAGAAAACTAGCCCTGCAAGCAAATGCCTGCGAAAGAACATGTTCATTACTTTTCACGTATTAAATACTCTACAGCTTCTTGCTGACAAGTTATTTAAATCGACTGATCTAATGTCAGTAGTATAGTAAATGGGGGTATGAGCACAGTTTACATATTTTTTCTGTATTATTTTTTATAGTATATTTCTAAACTATTTTTCCAACAATTAATCAACTGCTGGAAAAACTAAATAATAAAAACCAAAAACCAAACCAAAAACCAAATACTAAACCAAACCTTAAATCAAATTTGGAGACAGACCTAAACCCGGGACATCAGTCTGGACACCAACTTTTGTATATGAAAATTTATAATGGAAATGTATATGAAAATGTATATGAAAATTATTTTGACTTTTGTAACCAACTTTTGTAACCAACTTTTGTAACCAACTTTTGTAACCAACTTTTGAGATTATGAAAATTCAAAATGGAAATTAATGTTTGATATTTTTATGACCATATGCATAGCTTGTTATTCCATCATCATGCAAGTATCTTTTATCATCGAAACAGCTGAGTGATACTTTGTTTATTTCATAGCTACCAAGCTTATGGTTTTTACTTCTAATTGTTTTCATTTTGTGAAACATCTGTTTATTATTCAAGAGTGTATCTTTATAGTTTTCATGTGTGATGTTTTTCTTGATGGTATTCTTTTTAATTCCCTTGGCAGTCTTTCCTCCTTTCTGATCATCTTTCATGTAACTATACATTTTTGATCGTAAGCCCACAAACTCAGTGATTGGAATTCCCGCTGCTTCATCTTTCATTTTACCAATCACTTTCTTATTATCTTTATTATAAAATGGTGAACTCTCAGAGTAATCACTATTATCGAACTTATGCTTATCTTTCCAGAAGTCTTGATACACATCCTTAGCTTCAATCTCATATGTTAAGCTATCTGTATCTGTAAATAGCAACTTGGCTTTACTTCCATATTTATCTTTAATATAATTGTAATGGAAATCATACATCAAAGTCTTACTCAAATCTAAGATACACATCCCCACATATGCTGGTCTGTTCAGAGTGAGGGTTTCTTTTATTTTATGTACAGCCACCAGATTCTTATTAAAGATCTTACTACTGACATAGGTTGGCTTACTGGTTAATTTTAATAATTTCTTTTCATCAGTAACTAATCTAACATCTACTCGCTTTCTGATATTCTCCATTGTTTTACCGAATACACTGTTATTCATCAGTTTGAAGAAATCCTTTTCAAAAGCATTTTTAGCATTTTTCCGTTTTTCGGTATTGAAATCGATATACTGTTTTAACCAAGGGGATTGATCGAATTCAAGTACTCGATGTACTTTGGTAACCTTCAAACCAAGATTCATATATAACTGAAGGTTTCTATAATGTAAAACATACTTTTCTTTTTTTCCTAAGGTTGGTATAAGCTTGTGAACCAAACCAGTTGATATATTATATTTCTCAGATATTTTTCTACAGTAATCAGATAGCATATCATTTGTTACTACCACCTTTTCTGGTCCCAGTGGGTAGTCATTGTGTAGGTCATGTAGTTTTTTTGGGTATTCTAAGTCGACTTCTAATATCAATCCTTTCTTACTGTCTTCTCTATACTTAGCTAAATCCAATTCATCAATCTGTTTTTGTGTCATCCATTTAAATCCACCAGTTGGTAAACACTGACTCATTGCCCAACCATAAAGATTATTAGCATCAAGATACATAATATACTTTGAGGGCGCTTTCATATTGTATTTTTTCATATATTTATTATTTGCTTTACCATAACGATTAGCAATATAACTGATACCACCTCGTAAACCTTTTTCAATAAACTAAAACATATCAATATCAGTCATAAGTTCTAATTTGATATTAGTCATCTTCAACATAGCATCCCAAGATAAACCAGGGGATGTGAAATAATGACATGGATCTAATTTGTAATATTCCAAACATGTTTTCCTGAAATTCTCAAATACATCTGCTAATAATAGGGTATCTGATTTCAAATATAAGTCATGATACTCACCCATATTCTTCAAATTAAATTTATTCCAAACATTTTGTGCGTGTTTATAATCTTCATCAGATATATGTTCACTATTTAAAATACTGTAGAACTAAGCTATTAACAAGCATGAACGCCATATACTTTTCCATATTATTAGGGATGGCATTGATGGTAATCTCTTGCTCCTCACCTTTTTTATTTTTATAAACATATTTCTTAACAATGGCTCCAATCTCTTGCATAATGAAATGAGAGTCGTAACCACGGAGATTATGGAATATAACAGGTATTTTAATTTCTCCATTATTTGTTTCCAACAATTTTTTGAAATCTCTTCTAATAATCTTCTTACAATATTTAACTTCTTCAAGCAAAGCTTCCATGAATTTGAAAACTGCCTTTTCACCTCTATACGTTTTAACAGTTTTGCTATATTTATCATTATAACAACAGACAACCTTATAACCATAGCCACAATCTGTGTGCTTCTGGTATACCTCTGTAAATGATTTGTTGTCATTGGGTTGGCAACCAGATATCTTTTCAGTGATAGCTTCAAAGTCTGCATAGATTACAAATGGCACAGGCTGTTCTCTATTATGATTGTTGTATTTTAGGATATTGTTATCAGCATCAGGCATTTTTACTGCTTGTGCTCCATTTACTTGAATACAATTATCTATATGATTGTTCAAGACTATTTCAGAGTTGAAACACTGAAGGCAATACATGCAGAAGTGCTTCCTTTCTTTATGCTTTGTTTGGTTATACATAAACCTGTCAAAGTCTTCAATTAAAACATAATGTTTATTTTTATTTTCAGTTATCAATAATAAATTCATATGTCTGTCATATTTTTCTTTTGACACATAGATGGGATATGGCTGTTTGTTTTCATATCCAAATACATTAACATTAATCTCATTTTGCTTTTCAATTTTATTATACTGCTTTGTTGTTATTGGGAATTCAATTCCAGAGTAGTCTAAATTTTTAACATATTCCTTATCTGATTTTTTGATCCTCTGTGGATTTTTGTCTTGAGGATTTAATCGTCTGATGTGACACCATCGGAAGCATTCATTATCCTCGTTTTTCACATTAATTAATCCTTTTTTATGATGTCTGAGTTCTGAGGGTAGTTTAATATATGATGAGCCTTTCATTGGCTTATACTGTACAATATTAATATAATGATTGTCAACAGATTCAATGGTCCAACCCGAACCTTCAGAAATCCATTGAGCTATCAGATTTAAGATTTGTTGTTTTGATAATTGTAATGCTTCGGGGTTTTCTGTGTTATTAATGATGGTAATAGGTTTGCTATTGAAATGAGCGGTTTTGTATATTATTTGATCATTTGTTGATTTTTTGAATGTCACTTTAAGCGTTTCAACAAATTTTAGACCTTTCTTAGATGTTAGCATCTTAACAATATGATATTCAACTGCTTTTCTTGTGTTTTGCAGTTGATTAAGAGGATCTTTATTATTTCTAATGCTGATTTCATAGGATTTTCTGTAACCCTTTAGAGCTCTAGCAGTTTCCTCAATTTTAGTCCTTGGTAATGGTACTGGTTTTTTAGTCCTTCGTTTTGGAATTGGTTTTTTAGTCCTTGGTAATGGTACTGGCTTATCCCTAAATTCTAATGGTGGATCAATAATATTGTTTTCATATTCTTGTACCATCTGTTTTACATTTTTCCTTGGTAATGGTACTGGCTTATCCCTAAATTCTGATGGCGGATCAATAATATTGTTTTCATATTTTTGTACCATCTGTTTTACATTTTTCCTTGGTAAAGGTGTTGGTATGTCTTGTGTTTTAACCTGTTGTTTCAAATTTTGCTGAAACAATTGTTTTATTTTCTCATTCTGCTTCAATATTAAATTGATCAGTTGAGATTTGGTTAGTTTTGACAAGTTGTTCATACTATATGTTGAGATAATTTTTCGTTGCATTTTTTCTATAATCTTCTAATGTGCCAAGTCTTTAAGTCACTTTTGAATTCAAGATTTTTTTGAAAATTATATAAAGGTTTGGTTATAATTTATATTATAATGACAAAAATTATAGTTAACGATTGTGTTTACACTGCTCATCCAGTTTATAATATGTATGCTGGATCTGAAGATGGAAATATTATTAATATAATCAAACAAGTGCCCCATAAGGGGAACAAGAAAAATAATGGTTATATGCTTTGCCGCGTGAGAAAACATGGTCAATCTGGATTTAAGACTTATCACATTCATCGATTCATCTGGGAATGTCATAATGGATTGATACCAGATGGAAAGGTGATCGACCACATCAATAATAATAAGGAAGACAATCGATTATCTAATCTCCAACTTATAACACAACAAAAGAATTGCAAAAAGTCAGTAAAGGATCGGGATTATACTTTTGTTTCACAAAATCATAAGAATAAAAAATGTGTGAAAGCAATAAATAAGAGCACCAACGAAGTGTCATATTTCAACAGCATGTACGCCATCCAGCAGCATCTTCAAATAAATGCTGGTTTAGTTAAAATGGCTTGTGAGGGTATCAATAATTGTAAATCAGGTATTTCGAAGAAAGATGGTCATTCTTATACATTCGAATATATCAAACAAGATGACTTACCAGTTGATTACAAAAAATCAGCAAATATAAGACCGCGAATATTCTCAGATGAAGAAAAAAAGAAACACCTCATGGAATGGCGAAACAAGGAATACCGATGTCCAAACTGTGATAAAGTAACTAAGAATAACACCAAGTATTACCACAGAAAAAAGTGTAATAGACAAAAATAATAATATTTTTGGCTATCATTAATAGCAAAAATCAGTATTGATAACTGCAATTCATGATATAATATGATAATCATACTATATCATCTTATCAGTATAAGATTACATAACTTGTTCTTATATCACTTTCATATATTTCCTAAATCCTTCATTGGAATCCAGCTGTTGAAATCATCACTGTATCCCTTCCATTTAACTAAAGCTTGTTTCTTCTTATAATCCCTGCGAATGACTTTATCAATTCGAAATACATCCTGTTTGGCTTTTAATAATTCAGGTTCATAAAAACTCCCTTGTATGTATTCATCATTGAGATCTTTTATTTTGTATGTTATTGGATTAGTGTATTGGATATTATCAACTATGAACACTTCTGTCCAATTTGGTGTATAACCCTTATCAAACACATTCCGTTTATACTTAGATATTCGGACTTGATCACCTATTTTAAATTTTGGTTTCTGTTTTGATGTTTCCATGTCACCGTATAAATTAAAGTAAACTATACCCTCATTCTTTTTCTTTGAAGCTTCAACTGGTGTCATTTTTATGCTTGAATGTTTTGTGTTGTTGTATTGTTTTACTAGTTTAGGTAACACGTCTAGATACATTGTATTACCTTGAACTGTGAACTGCTTCCACATTTTAGATTTAATTGTCCTATTCCATCTTTCAACTACTGATGACTTCTCTTCATTCTCAGTTGAGTACATTTGTATCCCATTTTTCTCTAATAGGTCTTTCAAATGTTTGTTATAGAACTCTTTTCCCTTATCAACCCATAGATATTGTGGTTTTCTACCTTCCTTGAATATTGTTTTGAATGCTTCAGTGACAGATTCACCTTTCTTATCTTTTAACGGAACGATCCAACCATATTTGCTGAATACATCGATAACCATTAGAAGATATCTGTAACCCTTATTCCATTTACTAAACTGCTGCATTTCAACCAAATCACTTGCCCATATTTCATCGATATGATTTGTGATTACACGCCGCCGAGTGAAATTCCGTTTTATGGGTGTATGTAAGTCATCAGCTAATTTTTCTTTCCAGTTTTCTTCACTCGACGGCTTTTCCCGTTTTTTGACTTCACACCCATGCCTAATTTTGACTTAGCTGCTATAGCATTTCTAGCAATAGTATGTCCCCATTGTCGATCTTTCCAAGGAATTGCATCAAGAGCTTCATTCTTACACTTCACTTGATCACTTTTTGGTTTATTACCGCAAACTGAGTAATCAACATCATGCTGCATACTGACTGCATCTGTTCTACCTGTTGGTTGTTGATATATCTCAAGTATCTGGCCAGTATTGGGATCATACCTCAGTTGCTCTTCAAGAGGGTTTCCAGGTCCTGTATACTTATGTCCAGGCATCACAAAACCCTTTTTTGGTGCAACCCTGAGAATAGCATTATGGATGTCTAACCCTCTACCATAACCTTTCCATTTAATCCATGAGTTGTATGATCTGCTACCTCCAGCATCTTTGTAAGCTTTGTATTGTCTCTTGTATTCAGCAACCAAAGCTCTACCCTCTTTTGCACTCACTTCAGGTCCTTTAAACAATCCAGGTGCAGTGAGAACATTCCAAGCTTTCTTCCAATCTACAAATGGAAATGGTATTGGTAATCCTTTACCACTATGTGTTGGATCCAATTTTTTTGATAAATCTGATGTGAAACTGTCCAAAGCTTGATCAAGATAGTGATTGGCCGTCTTTTTTATTTTTTGTTTGACAAAATCTGATTTAACACCTTTTGCAGCTCCAAATCGTCCTAGATTGAATAAACCTTTAACACCACTTTTAAGCAGTTGTTCTCCTAGTAAGCCCCCATCTTGTGAGGGCTTAATTAGTTTTTTTGGTTTTTAACAAATTTAGTCTTTGTTATCCCACATTCAGCACAAGTGCATTTCAACATCATACGCCCATTTTTAGCTTTAACATATCGTTCACTGCCTGGAACGCATTCAGTTTGCTTTTTCTGTTTAACACAATATGATTTCACCATTTATATATATAATTTAGATATTTTGGAAATACTTCATAATAAATATCTCATTATCCATTGTATCATGTATATTGAACACTTTTAATAAATCATGATACGACTTCCCCTTATTCATTTCATTCAAAAAGTATAAACAAAAGTATCCACATGTGGTTGTTTTTATATTCTGAATCTGATTATTTTGATGAAGCAGAGTTAAATTCTTTCTTTTCGCATGATTTACCATTCCTTGAAAAGGAGGCATACCAAAACTATCAAAATAATTTATCACACCATCTTTTACATAAGTAGCTACCCAATGGCTTCCACTCATATATGATGGTTCAAGATTGTAAATAAATAATGCTTGGTTGTGATTATGAGGAACATTACCATCTCTTGATAAAACATCATTGATTGGGATGTTGAGATATCTACACCATTTTAGCAGATCATGATTGCTTAATGGTATATGTTTATGAAATTTTGGTTTTACAATATTGCCCCAACGAGTGGAATGTTGTTGAACGGGCTGTTTGGACCTAGAAGGAGACCTTCTCCTTCCTTTTTTTGTTGTTCTTTTTTTTTTTCTTTCTTTTGTCTTTTAAATCCTACAAGGGCATTAAGCTGGCGCTTTTTTTGTTTGTGAGTTTTGCATCTAAGAATGCTTTTAATATTGGTTGAGGAACACTTTCAATTCCATAATATCTGATTTGACTTTTATTTAAACATTGATCCATTGTTCCTCTGGTTCTATTTTTTGGTGTCTTTCCAATTCCACAATATGGACCCTCTGATTTTTTTCTGGTTCCGTAACCGATTGTATTATCCCATGACCCAAAAAACGGTGGCGGCCTATATGCACCTATTCTCGGAGCTCCTCTTCCACCTTTTGGTGGTGCTCCAACTTTAGGGGCACCTCTTCCAGTCAAAGCTTTTAAAACCATTGGAATCCCAATACTGGCAAGTAGAGTACCAAGGAAACCACCTGACTGTTTTTTTGTTGGTCGTATATGAACACCTGAACCTGATTGAAGAGCGTTCAGTATATCTTTCTTTTGTTTTACAGTTAGAAGATGTTTGAGTGCAATAAGCTTCTCAATCTTATTTTGTGGCATGAGGAAACCTCCACTTTGTCCTTTTCCGAATATCTTTTTGACAATTTGCTGTGCTCCTGCACTAGATGCCCCTGCTAAAGCTGATAATCCAATGGTTTTTGCAATTGTTGGTCCAAATGCACGCGCAAGAGCTAGAGCTGAAGTCAACAAACTGCCACCAACTTGCTTTCTGATATTAGTCTTGGAAAGTTTGATATCCATACCCTTATTCAATTGCCGATTCTTTTCCAATCTCTTTTTTACTGTAGCTGGGACATGTAGAGTGTCATTTCCATTAAGAGAGTCATTAGTTAACCTTAAGACGACTGTTTCTCTTTTACTATAAGCATCACCAATATTCTTCTTCTGATTTTTTGATAGTTTAACATTTATTGCAAAAAGCTGCGTCATTTCTTGTATATAATATATGTTATATAATTTTCTATTACAAAACATATCTGAATTAAGAATGTCTCATTTTTGCTTTTATACTATAACCAATTCATTTCCCACCTTGTCGATGATGATAGTCTCATCATATAAGACGACGGCGTGGACACGGAAATTTGCAGCACTATTAATTTGCGCTCAGTTTATACCTGAATATCAATTGCTTCGGGTCTCTAGTTACTTTTTCTGTTTGATAAGACAAATCAAAATATATGATAGAATAGAGAGAGTTGTAATTATACATATTGAGTTGGGTACCACTATTGTAATTATTCTTTCTCATTCCATATGACATCACATCATTGAAGATCCTTACTTTTGATTCTGTATCGTATTCAGTTTCTGGATAGAATACTCCATTTCCATATTCCAATCTACATGATGAGAGACTGCTATTATTATTAGCCGCATTCAGTTTGAAAGTATCAAAGTGGTAAGGATTTGTATCTTCATTGTTTGTTTTATTTCGTTGGAGGTAAACAAAGACGGAAACAACATTGTCAATACTTGGTGATATCTGGAAGAATCCACTGCTCTGTGTTGGATTGGAAGCTGAATACAATTCTCTTTTATACATCCATGCAATAAACCTATCGTATAAAGTGTCCTTTGGTACTAGTCTCGGAACCCAAAGTAAGAATCTATTAACAACCACTCGACTAGCAGCTGCTGCGGCTGCCTTATATATTAATTCTTCGTCATTCTGTAACTGTATATCTAACTGAAGTTGCATTGGGACCAACATTTTATCATTTAACTCTTCAAAGAAACCGTATCGATTAAGAGGTATAATTACATTAACATCTTGGGAAGCATCCTCAGCTCCACCACCTTCACCAATTCTTTTCGTTAAATTTCGTCTAACCTCAAATCCTGTATTTCCAACAGCAGACATAACAACAGTACAAACATCTAAATACCAAAAACTATCTTTAGCCACCGATCTGCTGAAATCATCACTGTATTCCAAGAGGTTCTTAACAAAAGTTACTTTATGAAGATTATCAGTTTCATATACAATCTTACCCGCACTCTTTATTGTCAAATGGTTAATTAATGAATGAGCTCCATTAATAACTGTTGCCCGGGTTGCATTTGGAAGACCTGTACCATCAGACAATACCTGTAACTGAAACTGCACCTCAAAATAAGCATTATACCAATCATAGAACGCAGACCTGTAATTGATTGTGAACTTATACCCATTTTTTTGTTGGCGTTGACCATTAGCTGGGATGTTAATAACATCATTCAACTGAAATCGAACCAACTCATATCTTTGCAAATATTCACTTGTTCTGAAAGCCATTATATTAATATATTATATAATTTTTCCTCCTTCTTCCTGATCCTGATATTAGTCTATCAATAATCATATCTGTACTTTCTTCTCGCTGTGATGGAACTATTTTTCCTACATCATCAATTCTCATATTCCTAAGCTTTTTCATTATCAAGTCTCCTGGCTTCTCAGATGTCTTTTTACCCACCCTTTCACCTACTGATTTTTATGCTTTCTCACCTGATTTCTTGGCGAACTTTTTTACAACAGATGACGCGGCACTCTTCATTGGTTTGAAAATATTATCAACGATAATTCCTGATCCTACATGTTTATCCACAAAAATACCAAGTTTTGGATGATAAACCCTAGTGAATTCAAATGGTTTCATTATAATATTATGTTATATTATTCTATCCTTTTTAGAATTAATGAAAAAGATGTATCAGCTCCATTCAGGTTAATTAATCTCCTTTTTCCATCTGTAATGTGTATCCTGATACTGTTTATAGTATTCTTGTTGATGGGATTAAATGTAACTCTTCTTGGTTCAATTGTAAAAGAGTAACTAGGTTGAAGCACACTGGTTGAGAAGGAATAAATGATGTCTGAATCTTGACCGTCTACAAGTGAATCATTGATGAGGTCGCAGTGGATATTAAGAATGTCTGTGTCCTGGCTGAGATTAGGCACTTTTGGTCCTATATTCTGTTCACTCTTCAATATTTCTTTATCAAACCCAATCAAGTCATTGAAATTGCTTGCAGTTAAATCAAGTTGATAATTCTTGGCTAATGTGACTGTAACCCTGAATGTTGTATTATCGAATTCGAGAGTGATGGGATACTCATTATTGTTAGCACCATCTTTGACAATCTTCGTTATTTCCTTAATGTATGTATTAAAGTCAGTATAGTTCCAGACTCCTTCTGGGAAAGTGATGTTGGTAAAGTTTGAGCCATTATCAGAGCTGTACTTTATTAGCTGATTGTTGTATGATGAATTTACATTGAACCATGTGAATGACATGTTAATGATTCGGTTCAAACCAACTACATATTGAGAATTGCTATCCAATA
The DNA here is from genome assembly GCA_022496165.2 of Catalaphyllia jardinei. Lineage (NCBI taxonomy): Eukaryota > Metazoa > Cnidaria > Anthozoa > Scleractinia > Caryophylliidae > Catalaphyllia > Catalaphyllia jardinei. The sequence continues at coordinate 3,553,013 of CM042752.1, forward strand.
TTATGGGCCTTTTGAATTCAGTTATAAAATTCTGAG
>CM042752.1:3554230-3571140 GCA_022496165.2 Catalaphyllia jardinei
TATCAACGATAATTCCTGATCCTACATGTTTATCCACAAAAATACCAAGTTTTGGATGATAAACCCTAGTGAATTCAAATGGTTTCATTATAATATTATGTTATATTATTCTATCCTTTTTAGAATTAATGAAAAAGATGTATCAGCTCCATTCAGGTTAATTAATCTCCTTTTTCCATCTGTAATGTGTATCCTGATACTGTTTATAGTATTCTTGTTGATGGGATTAAATGTAACTCTTCTTGGTTCAATTGTAAAAGAGTAACTAGGTTGAAGCACACTGGTTGAGAAGGAATAAATGATGTCTGAATCTTGACCGTCTACAAGTGAATCATTGATGAGGTCGCAGTGGATATTAAGAATGTCTGTGTCCTGGCTGAGATTAGGCACTTTTGGTCCTATATTCTGTTCACTCTTCAATATTTCTTTATCAAACCCAATCAAGTCATTGAAATTGCTTGCAGTTAAATCAAGTTGATAATTCTTGGCTAATGTGACTGTAACCCTGAATGTTGTATTATCGAATTCGAGAGTGATGGGATACTCATTATTGTTAGCACCATCTTTGACAATCTTCGTTATTTCCTTAATGTATGTATTAAAGTCAGTATAGTTCCAGACTCCTTCTGGGAAAGTGATGTTGGTAAAGTTTGAGCCATTATCAGAGCTGTACTTTATTAGCTGATTGTTGTATGATGAATTTACATTGAACCATGTGAATGACATGTTAATGATTCGGTTCAAACCAACTACATATTGAGAATTGCTATCCAATATTATGGGCCTTTTGAATTCAGTTATAAAATTCTGAGGAGTGTTGTTTCCTTGATATTTAACGCTGTATGATGATAAAACAATCTCACGATCCATTTATATAATAACTTTACATAATTATACTTTGAAATACTGATTATACACTTTATTAAATTGTTGTCTATTGATTGTTGACATTCTCAATAATGTGTCCAATATACTAACTCCTGTATTTCTCATCTTAATTGATGTGTTGCTGCAATGATCTCTCCAATAATCAATTCCAATTGATTTAAAATCTGCTTTACATCATTAAAAAACACAACATTTCCACCTCTCTGTTTTCTTCTTCGACCTTTTATCCCTAAACCTTTCTTTGTTTTCAGTGTTTTCAGTTCAGCATCAATATGTGCAAGGTAGTTATTCAATACAGATCTTCGATCATCTATTACTTTGTTCGACATCTGCCTAACAGCTTCGTTTATCTTCCCACTGTTGTATTTTTTTGTAACAGTGGCCTTATGACCTGTTAATTTTTGCCTTTCTTTTACAGCCGTCTTCCTCACCTTGTTGAGATAGGTAATATTTTTTTTGTCTGTCATCTCAGGTTGATTCAATCTATAATTAATATCTTCATAATTACTAAGACCCATATTATCCAAAATTTGATTTTCTACATCATAATCATTAATTGCATAATCAACTTCTTCATCTTCATCATATTCAGGTGGCTGCTCAGGTGGCTGCTCTCCAAGATTTCCGGGAAAATATTGGGGATCAACATAAATCTCCTTCTTTCCTTCCAAAAGATCCTCCAACGATTGTTCATATGTTGGTGGTTTTGGTACTATTTGTTTCTCCTGCTGTGGTGGTACAGGTTGTTCATCAAAAAGATCACCCAAATTCATGTCTTCAACTTCATCATCAATATCAATACCATAATTTGGAACTTCCCCTTTCTTCAGTGGTCTTTTTCTCCTTTGAGGCATCCTTAAATTCAAATTACTGTCAATTACATCATCTAATTTACTTGTCACTGGTTTGAATACCTTTTCGAATGATGATTGGCTTGTCTCCTGACCGATTTTATGCTGTGTGATTAGATCATGGACGTAACTAATTTTATTCCCTAATTTAGTTTTACTTTTTGCAAGTTCTTTCCATTTAAGCAAACTCATTTTTGTTATATTATTACGTTATATAAAAATGATAAATCATATACAAAAAACAACGTTCAACACCGTGTTAAACACCATGTTAAACACCATGTTAAACACCATGTTAAACACCATGTTGAATTAATATACCAATATAATATAATGAAAATACCGAATTATGATGTTTAAGACGATGTGGTCTCAAACTTTAGACAACTATATGATTTCATGCCTCATCAATGTTTTCGAATGCTGATTTGCGGTCCAAGTGGTTCGGGGAAAACAAACACATTAATGCATATGATCTACAATCTGCTTTATTTTGATAAAGTTTATCTGTATGCTAAAAATTTAGAACAGTCCAAGTATCAGAATCTCATGGATGTCTTTCAACCAATAAGCGATGATGTTGGTTATGATGTTATTGAAGCAAGAAATGATGAAATTATTCCAGTTCAAGATCTTGACTCTGACTCACAAAAAATCGTCATTTTTGATGATTATGTATGCGATAAAAACCAAAAACCATTAATCGACTATTTTATACGAGGACGACATAAAAAGTGCAGTGTGATTTATCTGAGTCAAAGTTATTATAAGACGCCAAAAGACATCAGATTGAATTGTTCTCACTTTTCCATTTATGAGTTTCCAAGTGCTAATGAGAAGAGTTTAATTTGTCGTGAAAACAGTATTTTAAAAGAATCATATGAAAAAGCAACTAAGGAACCATATTCCTTTGTTTATATCGATAAGCCACGAAAATTCACCACTAAAAATTTCAATGAAAAAATATAATCTATTAATATAAATGAGTTATTCAAACGGACTTTTACCTTCATCATCATCAGCCATTGGTAAACGTGGACTACCTGGGTTACCTGGTGTTGGATTCAATTTAACAGATGATGGTAATTATGATATTGAAGGGAAGCTATTAACTAATATTGGTGAGTCTACTAACGACAGTGATGCAGTTAGTTTAAAAGTGTTGAAAGAACATACTAAAGTCAGTCAAAATAGTTATCATTTACAACCAAGTTTCCGATTTTATAAAGACTTTGGTGACAAGAGTCAATTAACTGTAAAACAACCACCAAATACATCACCAGACCATTTCTTTCAAAATCATAAAGCGCATAATGATGCATATATAATTGAGAAAGAAGGTTATGATACTGGTTTTGGTGGGCAAGCTTGGTCTAGTATAAAAATGAAAGGTAATCAATTAGAGAGTGGTACTTATACCTCTGTTTTTGAAATATTTGTTATTGGTGATGCTGGTGGTTTTCTTGTTGATGATACAATAATTTTCAATGTCTATGCTGACAGTCATTTCGTCATGAAAACATTTGACAGTGATAAAATTGATGGTAAATACACCAAATCAATCATTCAATTCACAACTGATGGAAGAGCTGGAGTAGATGATGGGATAAGATTTCAACTCAGATATTATGGTTCTCAATACAATAAAAACATTAAATTTCTGTTTTATTCAAGAGTGGTGAAGGGTAAATACTCAACAACTTTCGACCATACTATTTTTAATGTCCGTGATGTTGTTGATAATCATATAATTCTCTATTTTGAGAATTTAAATCTCAATGGCAATCTTATTGATGGTTTAGGTGATCCTGTAGCATACGATAATGCTGCTAATAAGAAGTACGTTGACACTGAAATAGCAAAAGTCTTTATAGATACTACACCATTACTTCCCAGAGATGGTAGTAGAAAAATGACTGGTGATTTAGATATGGATAAAAATCACATTCTATCTGTGGAAAATTTAGATGATCATAAGGTTGATGATGCTTTGGAAGTTAGAGCCAGAGATTTGAGAAGTGTTGTTAACAAAGGATATCTAAATGAAAATTTTCTCAAAATGATGGACAAAGACGGTAAAGAATATTATGATCTCAAACAGAATATAATAAAAAACTGTGAACCTTACTATGATGGACTTTTTGATGATAACAGCTTAGTCAGCAAAGCATTTGTCGATTATCAAATTGCTAAAATACCACATGCTGTAAATACAGACAAATTTATTAATGTTGATGGCACAGTAGCAATTGCAGATTTTAATGTTGGTGGACATTTCATTGATAATGTTAAAACAATTGTATAAGACGATGGAGAAAATCCAAATTATGAACAAATAAAACATAAAGCTGTTAATTTTGAACTTTTAAAAAGTACACGAGACTATTTAGTCCGTTTCATTTCTGAGATAGATTACTTATTAACAGATGGAAGTGAAGCAATGACTGGAAATTTAGATATGGGAAATCAACATATAATTAATTTGAAAGAAGCAGAAGATCAATAAGCCACATATGCTGCTAATGTAAAATTTGTCGCTAATGCAATTGTTGATAATAATACAGTTATAAATGGTATAATTGATAAGAAAATAAAAGCGTCTGAAACACAATCCATAGATTCAATAAATAAAGAAAATGTCTTCAAAAGAGTGATGGACAATGATGAGTTCAAAGAAGATGATGATGACATTCACAAAATTGGAGTTCAGAATAAAGATTTTCATTCAGTGAATAAAAAGACTTATGAATTTAAGATTGATTTTGATTCAGATATTGGTTATTACAGCACCAGATTGTCAATTGATTTGGTATATATACCGAAAGGTTCTTATACAATGGTCTATGAAATGTATATAGAAGATGGTATCACAATTGATGAGATAAATGCGTCAAGTGGAACTCTATCTGTAGGAAAGATTAATTCTAAAATAGATGGAACTAAGACACGGAGCATCATCCATTTTTCTAAATATACTATATTTCCTAGTTTTGATGATTTAGATATTGATATAAGATTGAAAAGTAAAAGTGATCCCGAAACTACGATTTACGTTGTTGTTTATGGTGTAAAAGGTACTCAGAATAATGTTTCAACAAATATTTGGGATAGATTTTACTATTATGATGATAATGTTTTAAAGTATGAAGTACCTATTGATATGGGTAATAAAGAAATTAAAAATGTTAGAGAGTTATCAATAAATTATAAATTAGACATGAAAAACAGACAAATAAAAAATCTTGAAGGTGGGAATGAAAATAGTGACGCTGTTAATGTTCTGCAATTAAACCATCTTGAAGAGACTATTACAAATTATATCACTAATAGATTAAATAATTTTCAATCAGTATTGAATAGATTAGAGACAAACCTTAATAATTATAATAAAAACTACTATTTCACAACAAATTTAGTCCACAATAATACTGTTTATGTCAAGTGGGTTTATAAGTTAAGAAGTGGTATTTATTATACTCCGGGTGTATATTACACCGATCCATATTATCCATATTCAAAATCATATACATAGACTATTATAAAGGAGAAGGTAAGTTTATCATTACAGATTCTGGAGTAAAAGAGTTTGAATTAAAGCTATATAAAACATCCAATTGGACACGATTTACAATTAATGCAATAATAAAATTCATACCCCGTTCAAATGTGTCTTATGCTTATTTATATGTTGAACCAAATAGTGGAAAAACTATTTCTCTATTAGGAGCTGGCTATAGTTCATTTTATATTAAATATCTCCATCCTTAATATAAACTAATAATATATGACTGATTCAGGAAAAAACATATTCAACTGGAATCACATTTCAGATGAACTAACAGAAGAACATGTAAATGAATTAAAATCTTACTACCGCGCATATCATAAAAAGTGTTTTGCTTACAAGCTGGCATTGAAACGTTTCAAAAAATGGAAATTATTAGGTAACTCATTATCAATCATATTTGCATCTGGAGGTTTAGCAAGTAGTATAGCAACTGGTGGCATCAGTTTGATTGCAATCAGTACAGCAGCACTTTTAATTCAGGGTTGGATGTCACATAAAAACCTTGATCTTAAGATCCAAAATAGTACTTATGCTTACCAAAGCTATCAACATCTTCTGAATGAGATAAAGGATATGATGAGAAGTGGAAATTACAATTCATGTCAAATTCATAATACAATGAAGAACATTGATGATTATGTGACAGACAACAGTCCTATTATTGATAAGTATCTTTGTAAATACAATGAAAAATTCACTTGTTAATTATCAACTTGATTCTATCACCAATTAATGATTGAACCTTTTCCCAAAATTGTTTATAATATCTGATTGTCCTCTTCGACTTTGTTACTTGGATATCTTTGTAAGGAAGCCTGAGCATTTTAAATAATTGCTTTATAATAAATTTAATACTAATCATTCGTTTACGCTTATCATTAACTTTATTTAAAACGTTGTCAATTTCAATAAATACTTTCTGAATCTGATCCCTTTGTTTAGGAGTCAATTGGATATTATTCTTAATATAGATATCATCTAACACATTCTTAATATGATATTCTCGATGATATACTGATTTTTGTCGTATCAAATACATTTTGTTATAAAAGTTAATGTCCTCATTAAAAAAAACATAACCATTATCTAAACCACAATTCAAACAGGTATTCATACCATTTATAATTTCTAAATCCTTTTTATCACAACATTTTTCAACTTCTTTACTAAATATTGTTAATTGTTTACAACAAAATGGACACATCATTTCATTATTATTAATAAATTCATCGTGAATAACAGTGTTGCAAGTCATCTTATATTATTATATGAGATTAGATTTAATACTATCCCAATTTACTTCAAATCTCAACTTTTGTTTTATTGGAAAAAATTCTTTACTTTTCATGGTCATCTCATAAGTTCCACAATCCTGAATATGTTTCAATATACATTTATACATCAAACAAAACTCACCACCACACTGACATTTTATATAATATGTTTTGCATTTCTCTTTACAAATATCACATTTTTTTGTTTTAAACAGATTCATTATATATTATAAATAGAAAATAATTTATATTTTTCCCAATAATTTTCAAGGTTTTGGTGTCCAGACTGATGTCCCGGGTTTAGGTCTGTCTCCACATTTGATTTAAGGTTTGGTTTAGTATTTGGTTTAATATTTGGTTTTTGGTTTGGTTTTTGGTTTTTATTATTTAGTTTTTCCAGCAGTTGATTAATTGTTGGAAAAATAGTTTAGAAATATACTATAAAAAATAATACAGAAAAAATATGTAAACTGTGCTCATACCCCCATTTACTATACTACTAATGTCCATATTCGTGGAAAGGTTACGCTGGTGCCCGTTGAATTTCTCTGGGTCCAAAGTCCCCGCAGCCGTGATCGTATGAGCATGCATCTTAATTCATTATTTTATTTCCGTTTCGAACAGTACCAGGCATAATAAAAGATAGCATTATAAACCAGAAAATTCTGCCAAGCGATTATTTCCTGTGATGCCAAGATAGTGGTCTAGCCGTTTGCCTTGAACAGTTTGTTCCTTATTGTCTCGTGTTTCACTGCAGTGATGGTGAACAATATAAAGGATTTTACACGGGTTCTTTGTAGTAAATTGCACATACTTATGAAAATTAAATATCAAAACTTGTTCAATGCCTAGCATGTTCGGCCGGTAGTCAATGCTATCTAATAACTGAGAGGGAAGTGGCTCGAGAAGCCTGAACAGAAATGCATCGTGGGAGCCCATGTATTTTGCTTTCGGTCCACAGAAATCCTCCGCTTTGCAAAGACGCACGTTTTCGGGAGTTTCATGCCTTGTCAATGCGTACATTGTTTTCCTGTTTAAAATGCTTTCGTCCAATTGCTCAAACCCTTTATCCACATAACAGTCTGCGTTCATTATCATCACATTTCTATGAAGCAAGTTGTTCGAAGCATGCTGGAAGGCGTCTTTATAGTGCATGCGCCGACCAAGAAAATGAAAGATTAATTTCCAATCCTCAGGCAAATTCTGCTTCTCAATAGCGTGACGATCCCTGTCGCTTTCAAGAAGAATATGGATTCTTTCAACCTGGAAAAAAGATTAAGGAAATTCATGATTTATTAGGCACGTGCAGATGGTCTTGACAAAACTATAGCTACGAAACCCATTCCCACCAAAATTTAGAGAGACCGTCTGCAGTGATTTCTGTTTTAAACACCACGGGTTACCAAGGTTTTTTTTATCAGATTACTCCAACAATTTTTCCAGTCATCATTTCCATTCTTTACTGGAGACATTTTGAGATTAAAATGTCTTGTTCAATAAAACAGATTACATTGCCCGTTATCATTATCGTTATCATTATCGTTATTATCAATACTCTCGATTCAGCATCCAGACAAAGAGTGTTCTCCCAACTTCGTTCCCAGGACTATTCACTTTGAAATTTCATAGCGAACGAGGGCGGTGTGAGCATGTTACGAAAAGGGAAAGTGTAGCGTTACCCATGCGTTACCTAGTTTCGGTCACATTATAAGTCATAGAGCATAGAGCCTATCTCGTGCTTTCAATTTTTCGACGGTGCTCATTCTCGTCCCCAGAGCCCACGATCCTTCTGGCCTGTGGCAGGGATCGAGAGCTCTAGCTTTGTCCAACACCGAAAGTCCGCGATTCACGGACTTCCCGTCATATCTGGCAAATCACCCCTGATTGGTTGAGAATACGAAACGAATACTCTGCGCATACTCAGAAAATCTGGTCTGGCCAGAGTACTCGATCCCTGCCACAGGCTAGAAGGATCGTGGGCTCTGGGGACAAGAATGGACGGTGCTCTATTACACGACCATAGCACCCAAAGTTTTGGTAAGTTTATTGTGTTATTATTTTCCTTCTTTAATTTATCGCTTCAGTAGCCAACATTCAGTGATTTCACGAAATACCTATTTCTTATTGTGTAATGTTTTGATCGTTCAGGTCAGCTAAGTGAATTTCATTTATTGTGCCATAGTTAAGGTTTAGTTGGTTTTTGTATCCTTGTTTCAGTTTTTTTGTGTTGGACCATATGAAAGGATCACCGCATTTAACTCGACTTCGTGGTGTTTTTACTCGATCTATGGATGGACTCAATAGATTAACCTATCGCCGTCATAAAAAGCGTCGTCAAGATTTAGGTCTGTGTGCTTTTTTTACAGGCGTTTCTCGGACTTGTTTCATACGGGTATGTGGACGCCATCTGTCACTGAGTTTTGCTATTAGGACGACAAATTACTACTCAAGAACGCTGACAGATTGAAATACTTCGTCTAATGTAGGGACGGTTTTAACCCTTTTCATCCTGGTCCGCGATCCTGGCAAATACACATACTTAATGGTCGTGTTCTTTGTACCACCTGTGACGTCATCAATTTAAATGTCACCAGATATCTCTGGTAAGCAGATGGTAGAGCTAGGATAGATCTATAGAAGGTTTCACGGTCGCCGACGTCTTCTTGGTTGTGGGGCAAACACGGCAAAATTTATATTGAATGTATGGGAAAAATCGTGATTTTGATGCTCGATAACTCGAGGAAGGTTGATATTCTGAAATTTCTGTGAACTGCAAAAACTAAAGATATTAGCTAAAAGAGTTAACCGATTAAATTTGAAGGGCATAGGTTTACTGAGAAGCGAGAAACCGTCTTTTTTGTTATTCATAAAAATGCTTCAAAATTTTCCCGCGAACGGCGGCTCCATTTTACAGACAAATATATGAAAAATAGAAATTTAAAGTTGCGGCTTTCTTTGCAAGAGTACAATTCTCAAATTTGATCGGTTACCTCTTTTAGCTAGTATTTTTAGTTTGTAATTCACAGAAATTATAGAATGTCAACCTTTGCTAAGTTCTCTCTCTCTCTCCCTCTCTAGTCCTTATTGCCCCCGGTGGGGCATGGGGCCGCAACAATGTCATTTTCCACCGGGTCTTGTCCTTCGCAATAGCCTGTGCCTCTCCTCATGACAAACCCATCTCACTAAGTTCAGTTTCCACTGTCTTTCTCCAGGTGGTTTTGGGTCTTCCCCCTTTTTTGTCTGCAGGTGTCCGCCTAAGGGCAACCTTGGGTATTCTCTCTGGCGACATTCGTAAGACATGTCCCAATCATCTAAGCCGGCGTTTCTTTATTTCAAGATCTTTACTTGTCCACCCAGTCGTCTGGTACAGGTCATTGTTGGAAATTTTGTTGGGCCAGGAGATGTTGCAGATCCTTCGTAGACAGCTATTGTGAAAAGCACTGGCTTTGTTTATGTCCCTCTTGACGATTTCTTCAGCATTCAGAGCCGTACAGTAGCACAGATTTGACGTTACTGTTGTAAATGCGCACTTTAGTCTTAAGGCTATACTGTTTAGACTTCCAGATGTTTTTGAGTCTACTAACTGCACACCTGGCTTTGTTGAGCCTGGCCGTGATGTCCTTCTCGGCACTGTTGTCTGTCCTGATCACACTCCCGAGATAAGTGAACTCTTCAATATGTTCCATCTGTTCTCCATCGATGTTGATTGGCCTTGATGCGTCAGAGTTGACACATAATTTTGGATTTCTTTTTGCTAATGATCAGTCCCATTTTCTTGGCTTTTATATTCGGAGATAGTCTGCTTTCTCCTGAAGATGAGTAGGTGTTGAAGAAAGGATGGTAATATCATCAGCAAAGTCAAGGTATTGAAGGTGGGAGAAGATAGTCCACTGTATTCCACGAGAGCGCAGAGAGGTTGCTTGACGCATCACCCAGTCGATAGTAACAAGGAAGAGAATAGGCGAAAGTACACAACCCTGGCGCACTCCTGATTTTACTGGAAATGCTTCTGCAATGGTGTTCTCAAGGATGATACTACATTGGAAGTTGTTATAGAACATCTTGATAAGCTTGATAATCCATATGGGTGGTAATCCATATGCTTGAAGGATCTTCCATAGACTCTCTCGATGCACACTATCGAATGCCTTTTGAAAATCGATAAAGTTGATGCAAAGAGATGTGTTCCACTCCAGAGACTGCTCCAGGATGTTTCGTAAAGCAAAATCTGATCCATACAACCTCTTCCTCTTCTAAACCAAGCCTTTTCCTCTCTGAGTGTCAAATCGATAGCCTTTTCAATGCGCTTAAGCAATATCCTGCAAAATATCTTACTTAGCACTGAGAGTAGGGTAATTCCCCTCCAATTATCGCAGTTGCCGATATCGCCTTTCTTTGGGAGCGTGAATATAAGGCCTTTGGCCCAGTCATCAGGACAAACTTCTTCTTCCCAGATCTTTGAGAAAAGGTCCGTTAGTAACCTAGATGTTGTACTTATATCCGCTTTTAAAAGTTCAGCTAGAAGTGAATCAATTCCTGGGGCCTTTCCGTTTTTCATGCTTTTAATTGCCAAGGGAACCTCTGCTATGCCTGGGGACTGGTGTCTATATCAAGATATGATTCAGAAGGTAGTGGGTCTGCTGATTCCTCTGGATCTGGCCGATTAAAGACTTCTTCAAACTGTTGCACCCATCTAGCAGCTTGCTCCCTTTCTATAGTTATCACCTTTCCCTGCTTGTCTTTTACTGGCATGCTGTGGTTGGTGTTGTTGCCACAAAGCTGCTTAGTGATCTTGTAAACTGTTCCAAAATCTCTCTTCTCTGCTGCTTCCTCAGCTTCGCTAGCCAGTGTCTTGATTAAGTTCCTCTTGTTTTTCTTGCACTCCGCTTCACTTCCCTATCTCTGATCTTGTACTCCTGCTGTGTTCGTTGAATCTGCCTTGACGATTTAGCATTCAACATCTTCTCCTTTGCCTTCCTCCTAGCTTCTATTCTGGCCCAAGTTTCAGCTCATAACCATTTCTTTCTCTTCTTTTTCTTAAAACCAACAGTTTTCTTTGCAGCAGCAGCAGCAGCAGCATACGACTCCTTGAGTCGAATCCATGAACACTCCACTGGGTCCTGGTCTGTTTCATCCTCAAGAGCGGCGAGAGGAGCAAACCTGTTCTTAAGCTCAATGCTGAAGTTTCTTCTGACCTCTTGCGATTTCAGTCGGTTGATGTCGTACACTCTCCTGCGTTGTTTGTTGGAGTCTACAGCCATAAGTAGTAGTAGTAGTAGTAAATCTTTATTTATCCACGGTACAAAATTCGTCAGCTTTAAAAATACCTAACACTAAGCTTCAGCTTAATCTTTGCAAATAACATGTAATGATCAATGCTTACATCTGCACCCCGATATACTTTTACATCCAGAAGGGATCTCCTCCACTTCTTGTTAAACCCCGCCAGCTGCGTAGGCTAATCGTCACGGAACGAAAAATCTTGGAAATTCAAACTTGGTCTATTACAAACCGAATGACCCTCCTCGCGCCTGACATTTGAATTGACCAATCGGGATTTCAACCTCGTTCCCAGGGCCAATTCCCAAACCCACAAGCCAGGGAAAAGGCCCTGGGAACGAGGTTGTCAGGATTTAGCATGCGGGAAAAACTCCACTTTTGCTGCATTCAATGTAAGTTAACAAGAAAAGGATTGAAGTCGGGCAATTTTTATTGCTGGAAATGGCTTAAAATATTAACGAAAAGAAGTGTATAATTCGGAAAACGATATAAGATTGTAAAAAGTGAAAATTATGAAACGTTTTGAGCCCTCAACTTGCTTCTAATTTAGCGCCAACGTCAGGCAACTCGCTCATAGTTCATCAAGTGTCGCCAGGTAGGAAAATAGTTCTGCTATTCTTAGCAAAATATGTAGTTGCTCATCAAATTAAACCCAGAATTTTCAAGTTAGCTATTAGAAGAGGCCAAAGCAACATTAGCAATGTCTTTATTTGTGTCAGCTGCGCAGAAAATGACTATTATCGTGTCGTTTCGGCAGGACAGCTAAGTTTTGACTGCTGCTCGTCCTGCGGGCGCAGCTGCCGTATACAAGGCTATCGAGCTATAGCCTCTCAAGCTTTAAGGACGTCACACGTTCCTTCAACACGTGGGCAAGAAATACGTGACGAGGTTAGTCACACTACAACTTAGCTAAAACGTCAATGTCTAAGAGGGTCTAGCCTCTGACGAAACTAAAACCTCAGACATATAGGTAACCGGTTATATTGAAATATTAGCAACATCACATGAAAACCGGCAATATAAAATCAGATAAAATACAGGGCGCTGGAAATTTCACACAGTTTTCCAACCGCTCCCAGAACAGTATTGGCCATTGAGAAGTTGCATATATTGCGTAATCTACGCTTAAAAGAAACTTATAACTATATAGTTTTGTGAGTTACAATGTAAATATTGAAAGACCAAGGTTAACTTACGTGTGGAGTTATCAGATTTCTTCTGAGGCAATAGATGTACTCCTTTTGTCTCTCCACAACCGAGCTGTTTTCTGGTTCGTTTGTGATATTCAACACTGGAAACTGGACAATGAGGTGAAGTCGAGCTCCGACCATGAAATTTGAAGAACTGTTTTGTGTAGTAGTCTTGATTGATAGCGAATGATTGTCTAACGTCCCTGAAATGTGACCATTGAATAAGAACAAGAGATTATCAAGGTAAGAGAGTGAATCTCCCATATAGGTTCTCTAACTAAGGTAACCCATCAAAAGTTATTTTTAGACATTGTACCCAGTTTTTCCGCGGATATTACTCGCGCTTTGCGTGAATGTCTTCATGAAGGATTCGTCTACATCTATGTCGTTTCGTTTCGTTTCAAGCAAGAGAGCTTCGGCTCTCGGTATGTTTTAATACATTTCGAAACTTTAAAAGGAGTTTAAATAAGAGACGGATGTCTCCTGCACAAAAAATAACAACTGAATGAACGGCAGAAAAATGTTTAGACAAATGACAAACAACAAACAAACGCCCCGACACAAGCTACGGTAACCGAACAAACAGATGATGGTAAGTGCAGACGGACGCTCGCTGCCCAAGTTTTAAGAGCAGTTTAAGCAGCAATGACAACAACGTCGATCAAAAAATGACTTAGTGTTCAACCTACTAATCTCGCGAGAATTTAGATTCGATTCATTTAATTTGTCTATTCTGTCAGAAATATCCCAAACAGAATATGTAAGACCGCGTCATAATCCCTTAATAAGAAAAAAAGACATAAAAAAGAAATTAAAGTATGGTCACGTTGTTTCAACTAGCGTGGCTGGGTGGTTAGGGTGCCAAAGGCCTCACTACAAGATTTGTTCTCATTAGTCGCGAGTTCAACTTCTCCAGGATTCACTGACAGCTGAAAAATGAGCTTTTTATACGTATAGCTAACAACTGTTCTGAGCTTAGGTGGAAGTCGAAGAATGGACTTTATTCGTAGCTGAGAAGTCCGCGCTGAAATTTCTCTGATTAAAAAAATTCTAGCGCTTCTTTTTATCTATACCCTCTTTTGGCCGCAGCATTTGTGAATCCCATAAGAATGTTTTATTTTCTTGAGATATTTGTTTCCTCTTACTGTCAGGTTTTCTGTTTGGCATCATCATCAATCCAACCAAAAAAACCAAACTTGCTGCTATGATCATTAAACACAGACATCGGAGTGGCCCGCACTGAAAATAATGTAGAAAGAGAGATTTTAAGTAAATAAGCTTTTCTTTAGTAGCCAAATAATTTCTGTTTTTACTTAAAAGCCACACTTAAGTTATTTTTTAATGTGAGCCGGGGTTAAGCTATTATATTTTATTCAGAGCATGTCGAGACGAATGATGTCACTGTCAGGCTACTAAAGATAATTAAATTCAAAAGCTGCTATCTACGAATTCCGTGCCTTGTACATCTCTTTTGAATAGGCGTTTAAGCTGCGTCACGGTTAAACGGTTTGAAACATTTAGCCTAAATTTTTTAATTTTGTTGTTTGTAATCCTTGTGAATCTTCTCCATCCTTTAGCATCCTTGTTCCTTTATGGCTTATTATTATCTCTTTAGCGTTTTCCTATCTTTGTAAAGTATTATTTTCAGGTTTCCTTCAATTTAAAGGTAATTTTGTCGATGGTCAAAAGAACTCAAAATACCGCGACATAACCCATTCAAACTGCCTTAGGGACTCTGCTTCCCTTACTTCACAAGGAAGACTGTTTCAAAGAATGGTGCCAAAGTAGCTAAAGCTGTTTTTGCAATAGTTTGTGCGTGGCAATGGAACATTTAGTTTATTCTCAGTCCCTTAGATTACACACGTTTCTTGCCTCGCGAGTTTATAACTTAGATATTCTGGAGCCAACCCGTGCATAGACTTATGGATTTGGGGTTGATTATATATCAGAGCGCAAA
Organism: Catalaphyllia jardinei; assembly: GCA_022496165.2. Classification (NCBI taxonomy): domain Eukaryota; kingdom Metazoa; phylum Cnidaria; class Anthozoa; order Scleractinia; family Caryophylliidae; genus Catalaphyllia; species Catalaphyllia jardinei. Next base: position 3,569,239 of record CM042752.1, read on the forward strand.
TTTCCGTTCACGGCGATCAACAGAGAACTACAAGGCACTGTCAAATTAATGTAATTCGTTCAAATTTTGTCTACTGAATATTTATCACATGAGAACTTCAATTTTGAAATAAAAAACGGGGTGCCTAAGCTCATCAAGGAGCACTGAGGCATTGAAAATGCCCCATTTTGGAACTACTTAATGCTTAGTAGAAGAACGCGTTCCTTGTAATAATTGTAAAATCTTTGTGACCGAGACTCACGAAAGCACACATTAAACAACAGTCAATACACCGATTGCAACTATGGCGACGATATCACCAAAGCAAGGCTTTTCGGTAGCAACAGTTGCTAAGGGGTGGCTAGCTCTGTTTTTCCAGGAATTTCAGTAATTATTTTGCTAAAAACTCCAGCAGTTTTTTCTTAAATTTGGGAAAACTTGCCAAAGAAGTGATTTGAACAGGAAGGGAATTCCAGATCTTTGAACTCCCCTTGATAAAGAATTGTGAATTTTTTCAGATTTGTTCGGCAGTGATGCCCGCGATAATTAGTAATAATTATTATTAGTAATAAATTATTATTAGTAGTAGTAGTAGTAGTAATTAATAATTGGTAATTAATAATAATTATTGGCTGATCTGGTGCTACAGCCATGAATATGACTGTTCGTAAAAATCAAGTTGAAAATCAAAACAACAGCGAAGAAAAAATAAACACCTTAAGTCCTCTTGGACTGATCTGTCGTTGGAAGGCTGTGATAAGTGATTTTTCCTCCGTCTGGCCCTACTCGGTATCCGCTCTTACATCATGGCGGCACGCAATAGTTTTTCAGGCATGTTTTACCACTCAGAAAATCACTGGTATTGGGACCAAATTCTAAACATGGAAGAACACAGTTATCAGGTGTAAAAGCCTAAATGCAACAAAACGCATTCTGTAAACAAAACAGTTCTGTATACGATCCTGAGAAGAAGATCGAACGTTCATGACAAAGCAAGATTCAAGACGTACCATAGAAAATATAACTTCCTTTCAAAGTCGAAAAATATTTTACTTTGATGGTACTGTTTTTCAATCACTCAAATCTGATTAACAAAACACAGGATGTAGGCCTAAAGAAACTGTAATCCAACATTGTACTAACTGACCAAAGCACTTAAAAACAGACGCAGCCAGTCCTTAGCAACGTCGTTGCTACCGAAAAGCCTCGCTTTGGAGCTATCATCGCCATATTTGCAATCGGTGTATACATTGTGTTGGACACAAATAAACACTTTAAGTTTAATTTAGTCAAAAAGCTGAATCTTTGATTAAAATTTTAACCAAATTTCTTGACATAGTTACCAAACCGCAAAACAGAAAAGATCAGTGTATCTGCTATTTTCCCTATTTATTCAATTTTCAGCAAAAGAAATCAGATTAGTGTTTCTTCACGTAAAGTTGATGATAAGTTGATTACAATGATTGAAAAAAGGTGGGGTCTTCGAGCTCGCTGGTGAGCTTTAGCCATTTTTCAACTAACAGTGTTCAAGGTCAAGGCAAATCCGCCTTGTTTTCAATATGCGCATGCACGAGGGTGCGCTAAAGTGCTAAATGACGCCATGAATTATCCAAAAGGAGCGCGGCCTCTGGGAACGAGAATGTTTCTAGCTGCGATACAGACGGCCTTGAGCTGTTGTGAGCTATACTTTACTCTTTAACATTTTGCTTCCTGGATTTGTTGAAATTCAACTGAAGCAATGGTTTCTTACCTTGAAATAAATTCAAGACACATTTTCTGTTTTGATTAGTCGTCTTTCGACTGAGACAGTTCGAGTATTTTTCCAAGCCATTTTCAACAAAGAAACGTGTTAACCCTTGTTCTCAGGCCATCGTAGCTTGATTAAGAAAATAACACAAACAGCGGTGATAAACATTGTATTCC
>CM042752.1:3580355-3610355 GCA_022496165.2 Catalaphyllia jardinei
TAATGTTATTATTATTACTATTACTATTACTATTACTATTACTATTATTATTATTATTATTATTATTATTATTATTATTATTATTATTATTATTATTATTATCACATTGCCACCAAACACAAGTGTAGTTTCAAGTACTACGCCGTAACTAAGTTTAAGTTGAGCATTTGTTAATTTTGTCTTGTCTGTCTAAGGAATTTTGACCACTTGATCATAGACTAAGGCGGCTCAAAATAGTTTCCATCCCTTAGAGTTTGATAGGTAACCACTCTTAATCACTTGATGCTACAATCATGGTATCAAAAAACTGCCCAATCATTGGTAAACAAGTTATCATTTTCGTGACGCAATAGGTTACAATAGCGACAGTGTGATCTGCTTAAAACGCCTTAATTACAGCTTTGGAGGTTATAATTCAAAACTGGTGAATTTTATTTTATACATATTATCAAATTTTAATGACCATGATACGACACAGCTTTTGGCAAAGTTTAAAAACGTTTGTACTTAGTGTTCAGAGCCACCTTAACGTTTTGAAAAAAGGCCACGTCCCCAAACTGGTGCTTCATTGGGAATTAACAGTCAGGCTTAATGAAATCTAACATTTCCGCAGACAATGATGATTTATACCTTAACTGAATATTAATTGTACCAAAATAACACTGTTTGGCTTAATTCCTCGGAAGAAGCAGAGCAGCTTATCTCTTCAGTTTAGGCTGCCGGATTCTGCGTCAGGCTTAATGAAATTAAACATTTATACATTTGATCAATGATTTGAATGTTAGTTGCTTTAATACCAATAACATTTTCTTTCATTGGGAACTAACAAACTATCAGTCAGTCATTCAGAATTTACCTATACCGTACCGGGAAGACTGGGATTTTGCATCAAGTCGATGTCCACTCCGCTATTTCTGTTAGCCATTCCAAATACTGATCAGGCTCTTTTAGAAGGCGAGGGTGAACTTGCGGAATTGTTTTATTTGCTAGTTGTATCAAAATGTTTCTGTAATGATTTCCTTACTTTAAATTCCTTTTCACAAAGAGGGCAACTTGTCACGTTGATTCCGGCATGGAAAACATAGAGCAAAAGTTATGATTTCTTCACTATTCAAACGAAAATCTATTTGCTGTTCCAACTAAGATTTTCTGTACATCTTACCAGAGGTCGTCACTGGTAAAAGGAGACAGAGCCGGAAGAGAAATATTTACCGCTTCCGTTCCTTAAGTGACCACTGTCCAGTCGGACATAAAATTTGGGTGTAGAATAATACGCCGTTATACTTAGTAATAATAGTTCTTGAAATTGTTTTTATTTTCTTACTAGCGGTCCGTGTACCACGTTTTCCGAGTTGGTTTTGAATGGAAACAAGCGTTCGCAAAAGAGGTCACTTCCTGACCACTCAAACATTAATTGAACACCGAATTTAGCTCCTGCGATACCCAAGGACATCGTTTTTAGCAACAGCTGAGAACTTGTGTTGTATCATCTGAAACGGCAGGTTTTTCAATTTCTCTGCTGAATAATCTCACTCTGTTTTTGTCTTTGTAGATAAACGCGCCAGGTAACATTGAAAATTTTAGGTTATTTAATCAATTTTAATTTTATTAATTTTAATTTTAATTTAATCTTAATTAAACGATTATCAATAACTTCTTAAGCAGTATGTTTAGAAATACCAAACTTTTGCTTTTAAATCTATTCGGCTGTCTGACTCACTGGAATTTTTTAAAAAACAAATAAAATAAGTTAATATTAATTGCCTACTGGACATCGAATGTAAAGACTGTTTATTATGTAATAATTAACCAATCATTTTAAACATGTAAATACACATACATACATATAAAGTTCGAATTTTGTAATTTTTAAAGTAATTCTAGCACTAGGTAATTAGGTGTCCCCAATTAGCGCACGTTGTACGCTAGGCATTTTGACACGGTAATAAAGTTCTTATCTGATCTTATCTTATCTTATGTTATCTTTTATCGTTATAAATTCAGACTTAAGAAAATTGTAAGTACAATGAGATGTAATATACGTTTGAGTCATGTAAGTGTTGCTATGGTAAAATGAATGTGATGTCACATTGCGGTCTGATAAAAAAACTAGACTATATGCTAATGTTCTACGGTTCAGTTGAACCGTACAACATCGTAGGGGTCCATGATTTCAGACTTACCTCATGAGCATAAACAAAACAGTTTATGACATTGGTTCTGAATATTGAATAGCGAAGATATCTGTTTATAAACATTGACGACGACTGGTGCGTGTGGTTGGCAGAAGCTCTTCGACCTGGTCAACCCTTTACTCACAGATGAATTTCCAATGCGATTTTCGGCAGGTGTCGATACTCGGATTTCCCTTAAACTTTAACAGTGAAGCATTATCCTGATATTCTAACTTTTCTCCAGGTTTCAGGATGAAATCTAGCATATATGTGAAGCGACAGTCGTTTGAAGTACGCGAATTTTCAGTCATTTCTTTTGTTTTGATCGCTTTTTGCCAACCATAAATCTCGTGGTGTCACTGATATCTTCGCTATGGACATAGCTCGATTAACAGTTCCAGGGAATTTGAGTCCGATGTATTGACTACTTTTCGTGCCAAACGAGATAGATCGCTAGTTTCCTTTTACAGACCACGTGGTTTCCTCAGCCATGTCAGTAGAGAATTGGAATTTTTAATAATCATTCAGATACACGCGACTTATTGACACGTGTACTGAAATGGGGTAAAGAACCATCCAAGTTACAAAGGGCCATTTTACAAAGAGTCTAGGAGTTCCTTAACGCTTTTGCCACCCAAAAAGTTTGCAATTTACCCAAAGAGCCAAAACTTTCACCAGCTACTACATTTCACAAATAAACAATTCGTGTCTGATACCTTTTCTCTATGCAAAATCGTGAACATCGACGTCAGTAAAGATTCTCCTACAACACGCGTGCAGCCGGCCTTTCATCATAATACTGTTATTGCTTTACACTTTGGAAACTTCTTTCTGTTATCATTGTAACATATAAAGTGGAAAAAGTCAGTATGAGCTAAAGAGCGCCATGTTGTGAGCTATAGGCCTGAAGATATGAGTTATTGACCAAGCGTGAAGTAAAGATAGCTGGATATTGGCCACGGTCTCTTTTTGCGTGCTCATGAAAATTTTAATTAGCATTTGGATATTAAGACAGCAACACGACAGCTTCAAATATCTTTGAGAGGCTTTAGAGAGTTTGCAACATGTCGAATGATAAATCAAAGGTAAAGCAAAATTGCTGTCACCATAAAAATTATAAAACACCAAAATATAAAAAGCTGAAACAGCTTAAGCTATAATTCAAACGCAATTGTTAATGTAAAACAAAATGTAAAACTGAACACCACAATAGCCGTAAGCAGCACCCAAGTCAACAGTTGCAACTACTGTAGACGACAAATAAAACCAGCAACAAATCTCCACCGCAAAAGCCAACAAATAAAGCTATTTTATTGACGATAAAGAGCCAACAAGTTGCAACAGACATGCGGCAAACACAAATTTACATTACCACACAATGCCAGCGAATTGGAAAAACACGAACCAATAGAAGCGAAAGGCTTGATAACTTCCAACAATTTACTCCAAAGCAGACAAAACTGAAACAGAATCATCCGACAGGAAACGTTTGGTAGCATTCAGGAAATCAACAACACCCCAACACTCCAACAGATTGCTGAGAGGACACGCGAATCACCTTAATGTAATCCATGCATGATTAAAACTCCCTATTAACAAAACCATTGGTTAGACGTTAGAGAAAAAAACGCGAACGTTTGACTTCATATGTGATCCATGAATAAAACTTCCAAAAAACAAGACTACTGGTACGACACGTTAGACGAAAAACGCGAACGTTTTAGGTTGACTTCGCTAGTCCCGATTTCAAGATGGCGGTCCTTGTACAGTTCAGGACGAGCTTGGAGACAGAGCATAAGTGTTTTGCTTTTCAAGAAAAGAACAAAAGCTATAAGTACTGTAGAAGACCTCACTACTATGATGGAATACTTTTTAAAACAAGCTGTGTGAATGTGATGGATAATCACGGAGTCACAAGTTAACCATGCCAATTAGGAGATGAGGTACTAAAGTTCCCGACTCCACGAGGCAACATGGCAATCGTGTTGGATTCTGAGGAAACGATCTCGACCCACAGAGGTATAATTGGACTCAAATCAGTGATTGCAACCTCAACAATGAATTTTGAGGCTCAAACTGAAATCTCATTTTCTGTGGATTGAATAGAGTGAAATTCGTAAGAAGATGTGAGTCATTTATCTTATTGCGTGTTTTTCCCGAAAGTGGGGCCGTAACGAATTCGTGGTTTTTATAGCACGTTAAAGATATCACGATTATTCCTTCAGTTTACTTCAGGATCAACGCTTCCAACAGTTAGGTTCGTCGGGAGGCATTCACAAGCAATAGAAAACTGTGCCAATACAAGCCGAGGGAGAGAATTCTTTCCGCAACAAAACCTTGGGAGACTACAAACGACCTCGTATGCCAAAACGAATATATGCGAAATTTCATATTGCACATTTATGTTACCTTAGTGAAAAGACCAAGAAGATGTCCCAGAAAAAGCATGTGCACTCGTGTTGAATTAAAATAAAACTTACCTTTGGTATCGGATAGCTCAGAGTTTGGGAGCAGTCTGTTTGCGTGCTAATATATCTAATAGAATATGCATATCCACCAAAATACTCTGTTGGTAATAAGATGCAGGTGGTTTTTAACTATATGCGAATAATAATTGTTGCCATGGAAACACTAACAGCGGAAATGATTTAGCAGTTCAAGTATGAATCATTTCATATATACTTCACATCATTTCACTCCTCATGGGAAGATATAAACTCAATAAATTGACCTCACTCCCGATGTGTGGCTTCATAGCTCAGTTGGTAGAGCATCGTACCCGTCGCGGTCACTGGTTCGAATCTCGTTGCAGCCCTGCTTTTTTTTAGGCTTCTTCTTTAGGTTCTTTCCAATTGTCGGGGGTTGAGTGTCGGGGCCGGGGTCTCTTGTTTTACATATTTTCCTTTCTTTCTTCAAGTTTCTTTTTATGTCCTTTTTTTCTTTCGTTTTCTTAAACCCAAGTTCTTATTTCTCGCGATTTGCATCAGCGGTACATCATTCTATTTCTGGCTTTCAGTGTCACGCCATTCAACAACAACAACAATTTATTGGTATTCCCATATATAGATGGTATTACCTAAAATAATAACTAATACAACACTAATCACTTTAAATTAAATATAATTACATGTTTCTCTTATATGCAATGCTTCATATATGAAGTAACCTAGTTTCTTACAAATTAAAGAATCAGCATTATTGAACAAGAACATAGTTTTGTCAGTATCGTTAAAAAGATTAAATAACGGATATCTAAGTACAATGTCACTTGTTATTTGTTGTCTAATAGTTTTATAACGATCACAATGAAATAAGAAATGATTTTCGTTCTCAATTTTGTTAGAGTGGCAGTGTTGACAAATTCTAAGACAATCAGGTAATTTATGTACACAGTGTCGTCCCGATTCGATTCTGAGACTGTGATTGCCTGATCGTAGTTTAGCCACAGCTCGTCTATGTTTTAAATTCTTTATTTGTTCTAAATAATGAGATTTGCTTACATCTGTTTTAAATAAAGAGTAGAAACATAATTTCCTATTACAGCGGATTAGCTCCAGCTGATGTCTTTTTAGATTGTTTGAGATGTGACATTTTATTTTTTGTAAATTATTTTTAATCGTTGGTATATTGTTAGTTTGGATTGTTTTGTTATATGATTGATGATGAATGTCTTTATAATTATGTATAATTTCATTAACCGTTAACATAAAAGATGTTTTTGCTTCGTTTGCTAATTGATCGAAAATGATTAAGCATTGTCTGGCAATACTGTTTTCTGGAAGAGATTCAAGATGTATCCAAAATTTTATTATTCTTAATAAGACATTCAACTTCAAAGAAAGTCGTCCAGTTTCATTAAGAGCTACTACATTAGGTGCTCTTTTATTAAGGCCAAGAAAATATTTGTAGAATTGTGTATGTAGCCTTTCTACAGGGTCTTTTTCCCATTTTTTGATGTTCAAGTTATCATAAGCTCCCCAAATTTCAGATCCGTATAAAAGAATGGGAAGAAATAAAGTATCAAATAATTTGTTACACGTATTGATAGATAGGTTATTAAAGTCAAGGTAACGTTTAGAAGCAAATATTGATCTTCTGGCTTTTTCAACCAAAACTTCTTTGGAATTAGCAAAACTTCCATTTGTGCTGAAAGTAATGCCAAAGTAACTATACTGTGAGGCCTTATCAATTGGAGTTCCATTAAAAAAAAAAAGAAAACTTATCACGTGTTGATTTGCGATTCTGTTTTTGAAAAATTAATGTTTTTGTCTTTTTAAGATTAATTTTTAGTAGGCATTTCTCGCTATAATCGTGGAGGATATTTAGTTGCTTTTGAAGACCAGCGGCACTTCTCGATATTAAGATTAGATCATCCGCATAGAATAAACAGTTAAGAGGGAACTCGTTTGGTAGAGTAATTGAATCTGTGTGACATGATGATTCTAGCAAGCGTGGAAATTTATCTAGATACAAATTGAAGAGTAAAGGAGAAAGGCTACATCCTTGTCGCACTCCTCTGTTTTAGTTGAAGAAGGAACTTCTTTTGTTACCGTTTTTTACAGCACATTTCGTCTTTGAATACATATCAGAAATTAAATTATAAAATAGACAATATTCGTATTCCCCGACGGCCCTAGGACGAGAGCCTTCTGAACATGAATGCGAGGCTAATGCGGGGACCTTCGCTCGGATATAAAAGAAACATGAGGAAAATTACAGCTTCGGGGCCGGAAAACCAAAAAAAGCATTGAAAATTGCAAGTCTCTGGAGTTTGTAAGTGGTCTGCAGGTTAGAGGAACACCTTAATTAAGCGAACATGCAAAACCATTTAGTAGGAGTTACCGGGAAGATTCACAGATAAATTGATCTGACAGGAGATCGCGATTTGCGAGTCAGTCGGGAGTCAATATCCCCAAACTGAAGCAAAAAACTTTTTAGCTATTTTGTCAAAAAAATTTACTGAACTGGTTCGGTTTAGTCTTTGATGACCATCTGATATCGCTTTCCACTAAAACGGGAGAGATACTGGGGAAACTACAAGTAAATATATTTCTCACTCGCCGGCACATTTCTTTGATCGCTAAAATGACCAAAACTTCCACATTCGTGTTGAGTCATGATCAAAAACATCAAACCTTCGGTCCAAAGACCAGCTTTTCATTTTACTTTAGCGATAGTAGTGTCCACAGTTTGAAGATCATTTAATTTTCTCCCTGGAAAAATTTCATAAACTAACAGAATTGCAAATAGTAGAAAGTAAACAACTTGTGTGCGTGACGAGTACGAGTAGCCGTTCCAGCCTTCTCTGTCACTCCTGCCACATTTTTTTTGGCATTTTTGTTTAATACTGGTATTCCTCTTGCCTTCAGATCACTTGTAAGCTCCAGAACCTTGAAGCCGGTACCCAAGCTGTAATTTTCTACATGTTTCTTTGTATTTCCGAGCGAGGTTCCCCGCATTAGCCTCGCATTCGTGCTCAAAAGGCTCTCGCCCCAGGGCCATCGGGGAATACGAATCTTGTCTATTGTCCACCTATGTTTTTGTATAATAGGTTGTGTAACATACCATCATGCCAAATAGAGTCGAAAGCTTTTTGAAAATCTACAAAGCAGCAGAATAACTTTCCCTTGTTTGCATTAGTCACATATTTATCAATAAGTGTTCTTAGTGAGAAGATGTCATCTGATGTTCGGAAACCTTTAAGAAAACCGATTTGAGAGGGATGTATTAAATTGTGGTCTTGAAGGTCAGTAAGTAATCTATTATTTAAGACAGCGGAAAATAATTTGCCTAAGCAGCTAGTGACACAAATGGCTCTATAATTTGAAGGATCAGATTTATTCCCTGACTTGAAGATAGGACTTTTAAGCCCAGTAGACCATGAATCTGGGTAGGTTCCTTTGCTAAGTATGAAGTTGAACAATTTTTTAGAGAAGTGGTCAAACAATGAGCTCCACTTTTCAACATTTCGTTCCTTATTCGATCAAGACCAGCTGCTTTCTTATTTTTAAGCCTTTTAATTGATTGTTTAATTTCTTCCTCAGAAAAAGGTTTATCTAGACTATTAAGCTGTCATAGTGTTGTTTTTTTGTATTTTAACTCTTTCAATATTACTTCTTGTTTCTTGAGTAGATTTGCATTTGGTTCTGAATGTAATTTTTGAAAATGATTATACAGTTTGCGCAAAGGAACCGTCGAATCAAGTGAACTTTCTACTTGGTTTGAAAGAGATTTCAGAGTGGTCCAAAAATTAAGTGGATGTCTAGTTTTAACCAGTTCATCAATTTTATTATCTCGATGTTGAAGCTTTTTAGTTCGTAATAACTGTTTGTACTGACTTCTTGTCAAGAGATATGCAAGTCGAGTCTTGCATATGGGAAAGGTGATTTTAATTTTCCTGGCGCGGCTGCATTCGTTATCAAACCAAAGTTTTGAGTTACGTTTTGATTTTTTGCTCTGTTTTACAATTTTCAACGATTGTTTTGCAGCAGTTTCTAATATGTGCGCACATTTCTCAACAATGATGTTGATTTCCCTTACATGCTCGAAGTTTAAATGTTCAAAATCCTGAATGAGTTGCTTTATCTCATCGGGATTAAGTGCAGAAGTAAAAGAATCCTTAGAGTCTGTGGTCCATTTGAACTGTCTTGGAAGGCTGAGGAGTTCATTTTCAAAATTTTCCTCATTATTTCTTATAAGTGTCGAGTCAACTCTTATGCAAGTGATTAATTGGCAATGATCTGAAAAAGGTGATGGCTGACAAACTGCCAAAGTTTCGAAATAGTAATATATAATCCTCATCGCGCCTAGGTGGCACATAAGGCTGAGACCAGAGATTTCCATTGCTCCCTGTCCATTGCTGCCTTCTCAAGTTCTTTCCATGTCTTCCCTGCTGTTCTCATTTCTGCCTCGATCGTCCTCCTCCAAGTTTCTCGTGGACGGCCTCTCTTCCTTCTTCCACTATCCGGTGTCCGCCTTAATGCAGTTCGTGTTATGCTATCACGGTTGGCTATAACATGCCTAAGCCACCTCCATCTTCTTTGCGTTATTACCATGGTGAGGTCCCGCTGGCCTGTCCTTTGATACAGTTCCTTGTTTGTGATCTTCTGGGGCCAGTATATCCTACATATCTTCCTCAGGCAAGAATTGTGGAAACCTGACAGTCTTAGGCTGTCTCTTTGGGTAACCCTCCAACATTCCGCACCATACAGTAGTACTGATAAGACATTGCTGTGATAAATCTTTATCTTCGTTTTTTTTACTGATGTCAGGTGACCTCCATACTTTATTTAGTTGGACAAATGATGATTTGGCCTTCTGGAGACGGTTGGTGATATCCTTGACCGTAACATTGATCTTGCTCATAATACTTCCCAAGTAGGTAAATTCCTCTACTTCCTCCAAATTTTCATTCTCCAATTCCACTGGTAATGGTGTTTCTGTGAGCTGCATTGTCTTCTTCCTGCTGATGTTCAAGCCCAGTTGGTTGGCAGCTAATGAGAGGTATGATGTTTTTCGCTGTAATTGATCTCTAGTAGAAGACACGAGTGCGACATCGTCGGCAAAGTCTAGATGCTCAAGCAAAGACGTTAGTGTCCATCTGATGTCCCGTCTTTAATGTTAAAGTTTCGAAAAGGTACAGAATTTCATGGCTGACAATAATATAGTCAACCATACTAGAGCCTTGATTTCCGTAGAAGGTAATTTGTCCAAACGAGTCACCTTTGCATCTACCATTCAAGATTCGTAAATCTAGAGATTTACACATCTCAAGAAGCTGTTTTCCTAGATCGTCAACATGAGTATCAAAACTTTTCCTGGGCCTTATCATTGTTGGTGATGGAGAAATTCCCCCAGGTGCAAGATTACAATTGTCATAGTTTATAAAATCATGCTGTACACCCGTGCCGGCATTAAAATCACCTGCCAAAACTATGTAATAATCTTTTTTAAAAGGTTAATTTCATTTTTTAAATTTGGGAAAGTATCGGGGTTAAAATAAGGTGAATGACTTGGTGGAATATAACATGAACATAATAGAATATCTTTGTCTAGCTGAAGAATATATTTATCTATTTTTACCCATATATAGTCTGACATTTGATTTATGAGGGAAAAATATGGTTTAAGGGATCTTTTTACGGCCGCTAAAATACCACCAGAGGATCTACTTGATTTCTTAGTATTGAGTTTTCTAGCAGGGCTTAGTGCAATGATATCAAATCCAGGTATTTCATTTACCTCCGTTCCCCAGATTTCCTACATAATTGAGACATCACTATCATAAAATTGACGAATAAAATCACTGTTTTGTAATTTGTCATCGAACACTGAAATTTTACTCAAACCGTTTACGTTCCAACAACTAATTTTCAAACGGTCTGAAGAACGGTCCGAAAAATGTCGATGAACGTTCATTAATATAGCTATTATCACTCAATGGTTATTGAGTGCCCTAGTCTATTGTTGAGTTGTGATCTTTGGGTATCAAATATATTGTTGCGGACGAGAAGAGATGAGATGATTACTTTTGATCGTGGATATTTTTGTGCAGCGATGTCGGTAAGTGTTTGGAAATGTTCAAAGCATGCGTCAGGGGGTGACTTCTCAAAATCGTTTGTTCCGGTGTTAATAACTATGGCGGAAGGAGTGCCAAAATGTTCTTTGCTCAAGAGATCAATTGCAGATGCGATAGTAGGTGAGAAGAATTTGTGTACAACGGACGTTGTAGAGAATTTCTTGGGGTCCATAAATTTCCCATTGGAATCCATAAGTAGTATGATGTCACCTTTTCTGCCGGTGTCAGTAGTTTCCCCTGGGTGGATGTGATCGTTGTGGTTTGGATTGTTTCCGCTTGGATGAGTGCTACCCTTCTGTTCAGGCTTATCACCGCTTGAATTGCTGTTATCATTGTTGTTCTGTTTGAATGAGCGTGATGGGCATTGGCGTCGTTTGGCTGTGAATTATCATCTTCATGTTCTATTGTCGTTAGAACGTGGAAGGGGTTGTTTGTTAAATTATCATCTGGACTGGTTCAGTTTGGTGTACACCCTGTTTCTGAAGGTTCACTTGAAGATTGTTGACAGATGGGTATGTTTGTTTGCAGATTCTTTTCCTCTACTAAGTGTTTCTTTTCATTCGCGATGGTTTCTATCTTCTTATCTAATGCTTTGAGGTTCTTCTTGAGGTTTTGCATTTCCGTTTTAAGTTTTGTATTTTCCGACGTACTGGAGGTGTTCGTTTGTCGTCTCCACATCAAACCTGTGCGAGGGCAATAACTTGATTTGTGCCTTGTAGTCATTGTTCAGCTGCGTAATGTTGTCTTCCAGGAAGCCAAATTTGGAAGCGCATAAATCATGTGTTGCTGACATTCGATAGTTCCGTTTTAACTTCAGCAAGGTCCGATTCAAGCGACGCAGCTACTGTTTTTAGATCAGAGATTGATGCTTTACTTCGTACAGAGAGACCCCGAGGCCCGGGGGGGTACTCCCTATAATGGCCTATACGGGGAGGCTCCGCCCGAAAGGGGTGCCTTTTTCACGCTTCAGGTATATAAAGGGGTAGGGATTTCACATGATGAGGTTTATAAAAGGGTAGGAAAATCGGTCATTTAGGTATTTACAAGGGCCTTTGATTATAATATTTCGAATAGACGCCCCTTATGGCTTTGTCAGAATATTTATTAAGCACTACATGAAAATGAGAACAAGACTTCCAAAAGTAGGTATCTGAAAGGGGTACCTTTTTTCAATAAAAGGTATATAAAAGGGGTACCTTTTCTGCCAAAATGGTATATAAAAGGGTAAGGGGTTGGACCTCGGGGCGGAGCCTCCCCGTATTAAGCTTTGTTAAGTAACCACCCCCCCTCCCGGGCCCCGAGGCGAGTCGAGTAAATTCCTTCTCTTCCGGTGCAAAGGAATAGGCGTCTTAGGAATTTCGGATGCTTGATCTTTACCAGGGATATGGTGGCCATCTTCATCTTCGGACCAGTTTTCATCCGGTGGTAAGGGAATGCTGGTACAGTCTTTAAAGAGCTTTACTCTTTTTGTTAGCGTTGATAATTTGAAAAGCTTCTTCTAAGTGATTGATGATGGTTTTGCGCTCTTCCGGTGTGCACGTTGCAAAATCCTGATCACACGTTACTGTCGAGCCATGGTATAAAGAGTAATAGTGTTCTGTTTTTTCTTTCAGTCGAGGAAATTCGTTAGAGCAGGACAATTCAAAAGAGATTCCTTAGCACATAACAACGCCAGTCGTTAGATAAGTGGTAATGGTGAATACAGTGGTCCGATTATCCGGTACTGCGATTATCCGGTACATTTCAATGTGTTCAAAGCCCGAGTCGTCGCTGTTGAGATGGTCAATCCACTTAATGTGATAGTCATCATTATCTTCAAGAAGATCAAAATAGCTTTCTTGTAGAGCTTTAACCCAAAAGAGAATGCGATCTTCTGAGGTTACAAAGGCCGCACATTTCGCAGAGCTCTTGTATAAAGACAAATCGATTTCTTCAAATTTTAGCTTCTTCTGTCTGCTGGATTTCGAATTAAACGATTTTATAACATACTTTTTCTGTAACTCTTCCATTTTCACGAGCTCACCAGATCCAAAGGTTTTGGAAAGCACGAAAAAAGGCGAAAATTTACGGAGCCACGGGAACGTGACCACCCGCCATTTCCGCCATTGCCATCCAATTCAATTCAAAAATTGCCATCCAATTCAATTCAAAACCGTTCAATAGATTATCCGGAATATGGCAAATATGCAAATGCTCTCGCCAAGATTCAGGTCACAGCATTTTTTCTTATGCCAGGATATGCGTAGAAATTTTTCACCCAAATTTATAGAATAACAAGGGATTGCTCAATGAGTATCGTGTTCGCGTCTCCACGCGGTCAGCCAGATAGCTTTGTGTGCTGGCTAGGTTCTCTTGAGAGTTCACTTTTCCCTAGCCTGATCCATCATTATCCCTGAACTGTTCAGACAGCTAAATTCCTTGAAATAAGCCACATTTTTAACCAATAGGGCATTTCAGAATCTCTCGGCCGTCATGTAAATGCTGTGTCATTGTGACGACTACCTAAACTTTTAATCAATTTGTTAATTCGATTGCGCGTCTGTGCTTACCAAATCTGTCGCTTATATATTGAACGTTGGGTAAGACGTCGGATGAGACGCTTCAGGGCTCGTCTTTCCCCTTTGGTCAAGTTATCGCGTACTTAAGTTGGCTTTGCGTTAAGGAGCTGTTTGATCGAAAATAAGACACAAACAGCAGTGATAAACATGTTGAATTTGTACATTTTATGACTTGACGTTTCGTATGTACTCTATTACTCTTCCCAGTAGACCGCGACACCCACGAATTTTTTTAACGCCTTCAAAGCAACGTTTTTGATGCCGCGAGTTTGTTTCAAATCAATCACGTGGTGCTTTGAAATGCACCACGTGAGGACATTTTTCCTGTGTGGCGTCATGACTTTTTTGTGCTACGTGATGTTCATTCACAACATGTTTATCTTCGAGAGAAAAGCTTACCGGTCGTTTTGCGTCTAAAAAAAAACACTCCGACTTTGTCCTGATCATATTTTATCTTCAGTCGATAAACGGCGGCCATGCAGACAGTTCTACGGCAGACAAAAGCCACGGTAAGCTTTTCTCTTGAAGATAAACATGTTGTGAATGAACATCACGTAGCACGAAAAAGTCATGACGCCACACAGAAAAAATGTCCTCACGTGGTGCATTTCAAAGAACCACGTGATTGGTTTGAAACAAAAACGATACTCTGAAGGCGGCAAAAAAATCGTGGGTGTCGCGGTCTACTGGAAAGAGTAATACATACATTTTCAAAAGTAACCGTCACTGCTGTTTGTGTCTTATTTTTGATCAAATTACGATGGCCCAAGAACAAAAGCTGTTGTTCTATGGTGTTGCAGAAAGCGTCTAGAGAAGCTCGGCTCTCGTCCTCGCTGGGGTGAACGTTGCATTTCATAAAGATGAAGTTCAATAATTCAATTCCGTCAGTTTAGTACTACCGATAAAATTATAATCGTGCTTAGAAACAGCATCCCAACACGGGCAGACTTGTTACGTCAAATCCCCAGCCTTTGCGGATAGGTTAAATGAGGAAAATATGAATGTTGAAGATTTGATGGATTTGGAAAATTGAAATTTGAAGTGAAGAGTTAGTAGATGGACACCAAACAGTCCCCTACCAACCTAAGGCTCTCTTTTTTTTGGGTGGGGGGGGGGGGGGTCAACTGTCTGGT
This sequence comes from Catalaphyllia jardinei, assembly GCA_022496165.2. Lineage (NCBI taxonomy): Eukaryota > Metazoa > Cnidaria > Anthozoa > Scleractinia > Caryophylliidae > Catalaphyllia > Catalaphyllia jardinei. The sequence continues at coordinate 3,594,799 of CM042752.1, forward strand.
AGTGTTTGCAACCCATTTTAATCTTAACAATTCCCTTCTAAAACGACTTCAAATTTCACCCATAATCAGGTAGAATCCCCCTTAAGACAGTGTGTGACATAGAGGTCGAAAAACTGATTCACTCACTTCGGGGTTTTAGCCATTCAGGTAAATTCAAAGTATTGTGAATGAATGGATGTGTTTATGCATTACAGATAATAAGTTGCCTAGATAATAACCAAACTAAGTTGGCGAAGGTTACACAATTTTCTGATTACGGAGCTTCAAGACATGGCCGCTCCATACTGAGCCCGCCGTAATTGTGCGAAACCGCATTTCGACAAACATCTCAAGTCTGGGATAACGCACAAACCTAAAACTTGGGGATGTCTTTTCCCTTTCTTATATCGTTCATAAGATCTCATCTTCTTTATTCCATTCACCCAATGGTTTTTGATTATTGTTTTTCATTGCACCCCATTTCCAGAGGTCTCACCGAAGGCGACCTGTGCGTTCATGGTATTAATAAGCAGCCATTCCACTAACTCGACTTACTTTTGGACTTCTATTGCAGATGTCAGTGTTGACCTAGAAAAGAATTTTGTGCAGCTTCTATATATTTCACCGTGACTGTCTTGACTGAAATGTGACGCGATTGATGCAAAAAATGAGCTCCACCACAATTAATTTTTTCTTTGTATCCGAAAATATTGTGACGATACACAGGTAATGAAAATCGCAAGAAATCAGAAAATGGGTTTAAAAAAAGAAAAATGTAAAGGAACAAATAAAAACAAATAAAGGCTTAAATAAAGCTGCTCAATATCTGACACTTGTTTCAAGAACCGATCAGTCATGATGAATTGAAAGAGGGAAAAAAAGAAACACTAATATGTCTTAGATAGAAAGATAGAGTTCATGAAAGCTTTAAAATCACAGCTCCAAGGCTTCACTATTTTTTCCCTGCAAGTATATCTTCTTCCCGTTTTCATTTCTTGCTTTATGAATTAGTCTAGTCTTAATTATTATTTGTTTTCCTTCGTTCCTTGATTTATAAGTCTTCATTGACTTATCAAAGGCATTCGACATCATCAGTCATTTCGTTCTATTATGTAAACTGACCCGCTATGGCGTATATGATATGGAACTACAATGGTTTACTGATTATTTATTTCTTCGCAAGCAGATCGTTCAATTTGATGGTGTCCTTTCTGAACCAAATCCAATTAACACTGGAGTTCCTCAAGGAAGTATTCTTGGGCCTCTCCTTTTCCTCATCTTCTTTAACGATGTGCATAGTCCTCTTCGTCATTGTAAGATAATTACTTATGCCGATGATACAGTGATTTTTACATCCTCAAGTGATTTCAATGTGATACAAAGCAACCTTTCCCAGGACCTAGATAATCTCTCTAACTGGTTTCGTGATAATGAACTTATCTTTAATCTGAAGAAAGGTAAATCCGAGGTGATGCTGTTTGGTACTGGAAAACGGTTAAATTGGTTCAAGAGACTATGAGGTGAGAGAACCCATCCCCCATACATGGGCCTCTTCCCATGATAATCTTTTTAAATCTAATTTTAGCTCGTAGTCAAGCTGCGAGGCTATTTTAGGAAAGACACCTGATTGGTCAGTTGTAATAATGTAATGACGTAATGACCGCTTTGCTGTTCAGCTTGATGGTTCTGCTTTGAGAAAATGGCGTCTGTCGTAGACATCAAGTTTGTCGATGAATCTGAAAACTTTGATTTAGGATTTCACTCGATCATGCCACGGGAGAAAAATCTTCGCAAGTTTCTTCGCAGTGACATCTGATCCTCTGATCAATGGCCGCGCGGTCATGGGAATGAAACTAAATGAAACTAAATATAGCGCGCGAAGCTTAAAATAGATTTAAAAAGATTATCATGGGGCACGGGGATGGGTTCTCTCACCTCATAGTCTCTTGAATTAACTTAGTGCATTTTTTTTGCTTTAGTATGTATTTATTTTATTACTAGTTTTTAATTCTTAGTCAGCAGGACCCCGTTGATAACAGTACTTTGTACTGAAGGGTTATCCTGGTTAAATATTCAATTTATTATTATTGTTATTATTTATTTGTAAACTCGACTTGCGCACTGACTCAAGTACATATAGTTCTATAATCTCTATCATTTGGTTTGCTATAGTTTCTTTTTTGTCTGACCTTTCTAGTGTGAATGAATGAATGAATGAATGACTTTATTTAAAGAGGGTTGAACACTTAATAGCTAAAGGCTAATAAACTTGTGGCCCTCAGAAAATACAACTATGCATACAAATATAAAAATTAAAAAGCCAAAATTGTAAGAGACGCGAGTATATCAGTTCCAATTAGATTAAAACTTAAATTGAAAAAGTTAAATCTTGCTGCGCCGCCAAGATTGTTTTAAATAAATTGCTTTCTAAGATCTTAACGGAGTCTAATTTTCTGGTATTTAGAGGCACATTATTCCAAAGTCGTATAAAGAATAAAGAATAAAGATTGTTGTTGATGCAGTGTTGTTGTTGTTGTTGTATATTCAAAACATAAAACTATGCGAAAATGTGTTCCATGAAAAACACCTATTAGAAACTTTTATATACAGCTGCTGTAGAAAAAGCTATTCTTTAGTCTGTTCGTTTTACAATTATAAATAGGAATACGCTATCTTCGATTATTTCTTGGCCGTTCACTCAATGGGATTCTTTCACGCCTCGAAAATACAAAGTTAACCTCATCCGCACAATTACTTATCGTTGTCTCCGAATTTGTTCATCGCCTCGTCTGCTACAGTCTGCTTTAGATGACCTCAAGAAGCATTTGTCACGCAATGGGTACCCCCGTGGTATTATTAACCGCGCGGCCGTAGGCGTGCGCGGTTCTAGCTCTGCTAGCGGTTTATTTTTTTTAGTTTTGTCGGTGACCAGACCAGGACTCCGCTCGGCCAAATCTTGGTCAAGACTTTAAATCACACAACCTGCAATGTTTATTCGCCAAAAGTTTGGGTGAAACATTAATACACGAAAATGTTACGCATATTGTTTTCTTTATTGTGTCTGAAATGTATTTTCTTTTGTTTTTATCGAAGCGCTCGATTCGAAGCAAACGAATGTGTCAGAACGTGCAAGGATTACGTCATTGGTAGGAAATAGCCACCGTACTAAAAATAGCCGTGGACAGCGTAACTCTTGAATTATGTGACTCGCGTGACTACTTTGCTAGCTCCTTACTCGTAAAGAAAACCGACCAAATTTAATCGTAACTTTGAGGAGAGAAAGCTGTTGTTTATAGCCTTGCTATCGAATTGTTCGTATCGTTCATGCCCAGACATATCCTAGAAAAAGTTCCAGATTAAGACTATTACTTCATCAAAGATTTCGCAACAGCTAGCGCTTATGGTGCAATCCGCTTTAAGGGGTAAACATCTCAGGTGTAGTCATTGTCAATCAATTGATTGCGTGTCTATAGTCATCAGTGAATCAACAAGGACTTCTTGCAGACAACAAACGTGAAGGTGATTACTTTTTCTTCACTGTGTGTGAAATATATTTTTCTGGCTTTATCGAAGCGTTGGATTCGAAGGGAATATTACATACGCTAAAAAAGGTATTGCGTCAGCCACATAATGTGCCGAGGTTGCAGGTTTCACTTTCGCTACGTGACAAATAATATCCTGCTTACTTTGCAAGTTTATTTCACCAGAAGTATTGGTCATTAATTTATTTATTTAAATATTTGCGAATATTTCTTGTGGGATTAGGCAATTCAAGTGAATTTATGGGCTCACTGAAGCGAGTAAAGAGATTTGAAGGAAAATTTAGCATTTGCTGAGGTAAACAAGAACTTGTCAGAAGTTGCAGGGGGAAACCCCTAAGCGTTCTAAAATTAGCCGCGAATAGCGTAAACTTCGGATTGTGCAACTACCTTGACTACTTTGCTTGTCCTTTACTCATAGCACAAAAAATCTATTTTGACTTTTAAGGAAGAAAGCTGTTTATCAACAGTGTTATGAACTGAGTGTGATAGTCGTTTCCTTTTCTATCATTCATGGGCATTTCCCAAGCGAGTTTCCAGATAAAGACCATTACGTAATATTATTGTAGATTTCACAACTGGCGATGACAGTTTGTGTAACAGTAGATGTCGGCGGTAACTAATGTCACGTTCCACGAGGTGAACGTTCGCATAGAGATTAAATGTCACGTTTCGCGAGCTGAACGTTCGCATACTAATTCCTCACAACGACAGCTTAGGCTGCCTGTGCCAGACATAGTGCTAAGACTGAAACAAGTTAATTTTGAAGCGCGGTTACACGATTTAAAAAATCGTCTTGTTTCATATAACATGAACGATGTAGTCAATAAACACCGAGACAAACCTAAGGATATCATTACAGTGCCCAAAAAAAGAAATTTTCGTTGTTTTACCTTATCTAGGAATTCAAAGTAAAATCGTTACTCAACTGCTTAAATCATGTATTTCCAAGTTCTATGGCTGTTTTAATCCTAAGATTATTTTCAGAAACACTCGCCGAATTAAGTCTTTTTTCCCCTATAAAGACAGGCTCAGCCGCTCCCTTAAGTCTAAAGTAGTTTATAGGGCTAGCTGCTGGGATTGCGATGATTGCTACATTGGGAAAACAAAACGTCGTTTACATGACAGGAAAACGGAACATTTCAAGGCGCTGACGAGCAACAGCCATTCTTCTGCCATTGCTGATCACATGACCCAAACAGGCCACAAAATTAAATGGGATCACTTCGACATTTTAGCCACTGGACAATCTGATATACACTGTAAAATTAAGGAAACCATGTTGATTCGCGATTTAAAACCAGCGCTCAATGAAAATGTTGGCAGTGAGAAACTTCTTCTCTACTAGCCATTCATATTTTTTCCAGCAGATTTAACTAGGTCTGTTTATTTTCATTTACTTTTTCATTGTCATTACTTTCCTTACTTGGTATTAGCCTTCGTGTTTAAATTTAATTGTAATTTTGTTAGCCGTTACTTCTGAAGATGTATGTTGGAGCATACGAAACGTTAAGTTTATAAATGAAAGTTTTTACAACATGCGTTGTCTCGTTATGTTTATAACCGCAATTTGTGTGTTATTTTTACTAAATTTGTTTGGCTCTGGAAAAAATCCGTATAATTTGTGATCAGAATTATTACTCATGTCCAGAGACTTTCTGACTGTTGCGGGACTGTCTTCGATCAAAGAGTGTGTCTAAACTATTTACAGATCTAGTCATAATGTCTCTCGGTAAGTGACATGCAGGAAGATAATTCTCGCAACGCGCCTGTGTAAGCTCTCTTGCTCGTCTGACAGGTAGCTCCGAAGTCAATTGTGACTAAGCTGGAGAAGCATACTCGATGCCTGTTCCAGGCTCTCGGTGGTTGGGGACGAGCGAAAAAAAGGGCGATCGAGAGAAAAAAAGAAGGGAGGACACTAAGACGAGGAACGGCGTTTCTCTCGCTCGCTTTTTTCTTTCGCTCGTCCCCAACTACCGAGAGCCTGGAACTCGATGACAGGCATGCATGGTGTGTACAAACTGGTGTAAGTTCCTTGGTTGCGACGCTTGCCCTCTTCAGGGACGTAGAGCCTTGCGGAGACCAGGCGGGAGATTTCTTTCACGTGACAGTTCCATTTCAGGAAATGTTCAGGCCGAGTGGCTTGGCACTGGACACTACCTCGATAGCCCTCTGGTTGATGACAATAGGAGCGAACTGAGCCTCAAAGTACATACGCATCTCTTTACGTTTGTTTTCTCGTCAAACTTAGCGACCAGGTCGTTGAGAGACTTATGAATCGAAAGTTGTAAATTTCAAATGTTTTTAAGTTGTAAAAACGTTCTCTGGTTAAAAAAGGGTTAAAAACAATCATAAGCTTTCGGCTATCAGTCTGCAGCCTTTAACGAATGAAAAAATGCAAGCGCGTGGACGGAATATATACGAAAAGGGGTGCGAAAAAATTTGTAAAAGTGTAATACAAAAAGAGGTGTGAAAAAGGAGTGAAAAATAATGTAAACTGAAATGGGAGTCTAATTACAATAAAATGGAGTATTGCCTAGGCAATGGCTTGGAGTTATTTTCCGCGTCGAAAGTTTTTGCTGTACGCCATGATTCTAGTGTTTTTCGAACGCGGTAATTGCCTTTGTCAATAACACAAGCATTATCGAAGTCAATGGAGTGATTGTTTTGCCACGCATGGTTTGCAACGTTTGAGCCCTTTGCATAGTTCTTCAAATTTCGTTGGTGTTCCTTTTTTCGGGTTTGAAAACATCTTCCGGTTTCTCCTATATAGTTACATGGACAGTCTTTGCATGGGATTTTATAAACAACATTGGATTGGAGATCTGATGGTTGTCTGAACTTCGGAGACGGGAATTCTTGTTGAAGGGTCTTGAATGGTTTGTTGACAACGCAGATTTTAAGAAGCCACCGTCACCTACAGTTCCCCCGCCAGAAGAATTGGTTTCTATGTTTTTCAAATGGGCTGATCCATCTGATACTCACAAGGGTTTTGCATGCCTCCCCTACATCAGCGGCCTAACTGAGCCTCTCACGAGATTACTCCGTAAAAATGAAATCGTAACCCTTTATTAACCAGAGAACGATTTTACAATTTAAATATGTCTTATCCTGGTTACAGTTCTATTTTTATTCAAATGTTTTATTGTTGAAAACGGCAATTGCAGATGAGAATGATTATCGTTCGACTATCAACTGTGGCCACCAACCAAAATAAGCTAACCGTGAATCAATCAACCTAAATGACTGTCAGAAAAGCTATTACTTTGGTTCTGATCAGATTGGCTTTCATTTGAGTGTCGAATGTAATGTCACATTTCTCTTGGTGTTGCATTACTGTGCTAACCGATTGGTGGAAAATACTCGCGTTGCTTTCTCAACTGAACCTGTGTGTAGACGTCTCTTACTTCCGCTCCGAGGAAGAGTAACGCCTGCGAAACGCGTCAGTTATCGCGCTCCTGCTGTTTCATCGGAGATCGGAGAACCACACCGTGATTGGTTACTTGACAAAAAATCGCCGATTTGGAAATATGGAACTCCCGCGTAAATTTATGAGCCGTGACATCGTCATTGTCGTAGGGTACTTGCGCTACCACATCGACCATAAAAAACGAGTTGAATGGTTTTCTATCTTTATGCATGTCATGTGGTTCTGTTCCCATAGTTATGGTGCTCCGCTTGACGGCCCGCCGGAGCTCTGCGATTGGCATTGTAAGCAGTGTGAGCGACAATTAAAAAAAAATTAAAAAATAACTTTCTAAAAGTCTATTACGGTGATCTCTTTTGTTCAGTTCTACCCTTGTTTCTGCGTCACAAAGGGAACCGTGGTCGTTGTGAATTTGACAAATATTTGTTGCAACACACAAAGAAGGAGTTTTCGATCTGACTCTAATCATCCAATAAAACTAATTATCAATTTGGCATTATTGACACGCTAGGCCAGAGCCACTAACTGTTCCCAAAACAGCTCCGTTTTAAAGTTTTCTGTCCACAAGAAAACGAAAACCCGTGTCGAATGAAAAGGGGAGTATGGAAGAGATAAATTTGATGTGTTTTCAGAGTGTAGTGTGGACGAGACGTAAGGCCCCGTTTGCATGGATTCTGTTTTATTTGTAATTATATTCTGCCTGCGTACCAGTCGTTTCCTTTTCCTTTTCCAGACGAAGAGATCGAACAGGTGAGCGAGCAAGAGGGTGAGCGAAGGAGCGCGCCTGGATTGGGGTGAGCGAGAAGGGGGAGGAACCCCTCCTCCTCCTGCTCCCTATTTTAACCCATTTGCTCAATGTTTCGTTCTCTTCGCGTGCTTTTATGGAAATGCTTGCTACGCAGGCTACCACATATTTCTCGATGCCGGCACGCTTTTCCGTTCACACGACTACTTTGGAATAATTAATGAGCCACATCTTTCTGAAACGCTGTCGAAGGTGGAACGTAATCAAAACTATATGGTTTCACGTGTTATGTAAACGAGGATAATCGTATCATTTTGAAAACGGCTTCCCTTTGGGACGAAAAAAACCCGGGAGAGTCGATCTTATTTTCTGGGCTTGCCTTGTTACTGTGGCGACGCTTTAAGGTATAATCATCTCAAGGGCTGGTAACAAAACATGTCGCGGCAGGAGCCCATCGCGTGAGCCCATCACGTGAGGCCGCATTGTTTTATCCTCACCGAAGCGTGCTCACGGACAGGAACTGGCCTATTTCGCGGGAAATACATCGAAAATTAGACTGGTCTGTAAAAATGCCGTTCACATTGGCTTATTATGGGAGTTGCAGGCTCCTAGTAAGGGGCTCCTGACGCAGCTTAATTCACATTTAACTGAAGGTTCCAGAGAAGCAAGAACCTGGCTTTGAGTGGCATACAACAAGAATGACTTGATTTGCAGTACACTGTGCAATACCTCTGATAGTTCAGAGTAAATTTAGACCTGTACTTTTAATTTTGTCGTCAAGTTTTTTTGCTTGGGGTTTTTTTTGGCAAGTTTGATTTTTCCTTAAATTGAAGTTATTCTCTACTTCTCTCTCTTTGCTGTGTGTAATTTTATATGTAATTGTTTTTAGACGGGGGAGGGGGGGAGGCTACAGCTACGGTCACTTGCAGGCTTTGACTTGCGTGATCTCAGTCGCGACGACTAGTGGGGGGAGTGTGACTGTTCTCGCAGGCTCACGCGTGTCTCTCACGCGCGCAACCACCAGTTGGACATAAGTTTGTTGCCACTGACTCTTGTTCAGAAACAACAAGAGCCAGTGGCAACAAATTTCTATAGAACTTATGACATCTCCTGACTACACATTTTCCATTTTCAAACCTGTTGGACATGTCCACCAGCAATTTAATAAGAACAATTTAATCATGATAAAAGAAAATTCAAATTTGAAAGGAGATGCATGGTTAATACCGGAAAAGTCTTGTCAATATGCGCAATGAAATGACAAGATCAAGATTACAAGGATACGGAGAAAAGGCGATTTAAAATATTGCTTTGAATTAATTAAAATCTTACTTTAATTCTGAAGCGACGCTTTTTTAATTCTGATATGTTAGAAATACTACAATTCTACATCCTTCGTAGCACACTTGGCTTCTATAGATGCTGGTGTTATGGCTAACTTTTAATCGATTTTTTACTTGATATCTATAACTCGTCGACCACAAATGGATAATTAAGAAGTTTGCCGGATGATTCACACTATCGAAGGGCGATTTGAGTCTCCGAAGAAAAATCTAACAAGGGCGCGGCTCAAGAAAGCGCTGTTTGAGAAAATCTGACAGTGAAAGCCCGCTATTAGAATCGTTTACATGTTGCTTCATTTTTTTGCGTTTATAAGCGTTCAAGACTGAGTTTACCAGCTGATTTCTCGCTCAACTTTAGGACGTAAACAAAAGTTTCACGCTTGGTCTCCTTCCGATACGGCACGAGGTCAAACAAATACGAACAATGCCCAAGCGCGAGACAAAGGAATATATTAACGTGAACAAAACTAATCCCAGCTGAACATTTTGACCGTTAACGACTCGGTACCGAATCAAATGAAGTGAAACTGCTTTAAATTTGTTCTATCGCTCTTGGAAAACAGCCTGTAATTCAGTCATTTTTGAAAGATAAATCGTTGGCGTTCTATCTCCAGTTATGAAGTGGAATATTTACTGAAGCAGTAAAGTCATTTCCTAGTTGCATTCGGCTTTCCGGCGAGTGGGTGCCTCGGTCAACAGTCGACAGAACCTCAATATATAGTACAGCTGACTTTGAAGCACTACGACTGGATGGAAACTTTGCGAAGAATTCAAGCCAAACTTGAAGAAGAGATGGCTGAAGAAAAAATTTAAAACATAAAGGTAAGAGAACTTTTATGTCTCTTTCATGCTGAAAATATATTTCGTACAAAGCGGTATTATCGTGCACGAAGCGAAATTTCAGCGACACTATTGGGCATTTGATTCAATTCAAAGTTTATTATTTGAACTAATGCAAACAGAATATATGTTCTATAGCTAACACGTTGTTTTCTCTGTAATTTTCAAAGAGTGAACTGGCTTTCACCTTAGCAAAAATGCTCTATTCGTAATTCTTTGCTGTCAACATTTCGCGAATATTTCACCGTCAAAGTATATTGTATTCTAGTAAATCGACTCGTTCATTCATTGAATTGTTTCTGTTGTTTAAACCGTGTGACTGACCAGTGCTATAATGGATTACTCGTTTGGAAGGTGTGTTTCATTCATTAAGAAAATATTCTCCTCGCCAAGAAATTTCTAGATAATTTTTAAAACTCGACAAATAATATTTAAGAATTTAATTGATGATCGATTTCAGCCTTACATGTAAAAATGACGCAATTTTAGCGTAGTGAACTTTATTGCGTTGAAGGTGCTTTCTACGGTATTTCAAAGCCATGGCCTTACCGGAACACTCAATTTCTGCGTAATGAGTTAAGGATTTCTTTACTTTTTTTCTCTCGTTACAATTCTCGTATTGGCCTTCTGTCAGTTTTGTCCCACTCAATTTAGTATCAACGATTTACATTTCATTGGTCATGCTTCATGGAAAAGACAATAACGCGATTTTATAATCTACCCCCAGGGGGGAAGCGTCGAGAATGGCAGTAACTATCTGATCTCATGCCAATCGAAAGAGAACAAAATAGTTTTACATTTCTTCGTTGATGTAGGTAACTTGGATTGTAAAAAGGACTTGGGAGCTATATTTTTTGTCACGTGTCAGTATCATTCGAAACAGAAACCGTCAGCCAGTTCACGTTTACCTGCAAATTCTTTTTCAAGTTCCTCTTTTGGCCGTTTGGGCGGGAAGAAAAAAAACTGAACTGCAACCCGAACAGTAAAGCTATTTATCACACCGTGCCCATATTTCTTGAACCCGAGGAGCCGAAATATCATTATAAACATCTACGATAGTTTTGGAAGCCACTGACGATGATTCGAGTTATTGGTACATGAAAACAAGTCACGGGGGGCTGTGTAATTCAACATTTACTTTACTCGCGAGAAGACGCCTACGATATAAAGGCGGTCGATTTTCATTCAAGCCAATATGTGTATTTAGTGCAATATAATTAACCAATTTGGGGATTTTCGTGAGCGTTTTTAGCAGCCAGTAATATCCGACATGCTGCAGTTGTAAGGTGCTTTTTGAAAATTTCTTTAAAATTTCCCTCGTCATAAAAATGATGCAATTTACTTCCTGTCTGATTTTTTACAGACATATTTTTGCCTCCTACGTTTCTACACTTAAATTCAAGTGCCCTTCGAAATACAATTTTTATTCATCTCCGGTATTCGAAAAACAGAACAGAAACGCGTTGAAAACCATTTGATCTTGTCATATTTTACAAATTAAGCTAACAAATATGTGATGGGGGTGAACGCAAATCCGTATGGCTGAAAAAGAAACCTTTATCAACTCTGGGCTACACACCCCCAACATCTGTTCAAATCATCAACTTATAGAACTCGCATATATCAACTGTGCATTCAACCAGGAGCCATAATCAGGGACGGAGACCGTAAGTCTTGGGATCCGCGCGGACCCATGATATGGGACAATTTTTCTATTTTTAGAACAAATTGCGCCATCATGACGTCAAATTTCCGCGCTGATCCACGCACGCGTCTTAGGCTCCGGCGTGGATGTTGTCACGTTGCGTGATTAAATGGTGAGAGTTGCGAGATTCTCTTGCCGAGTTCACAGCTATGTCAGGGAATAAGGCAGAGAAGAAGAACCAGCTGGGCTCTTCTATGTACCTTTATTCTCTGATTTAATGGAAAAGGAGTGTTTTTCAGGGTCGAGAATTTCTTTAATTTTGCGCTGTGAATGAACAAAATCCGCTCACCGTCCAGTTATACGCGTAAACTTTTATGTTTGTTCTGTAGAGAAAAGTTCTGCAAGAAAACTGTTTACTCCGGTATCGAGTTAATTTGTTGCTTTATCATAACCAAAACTGTTTCTTGTTGTTTCTGCCCGTTTGGCTGCTTTGCGAAAGTTTTTGAAAGTCCGACGCGTACGAGCAGCTCATTTGCATAGTGCACCGCGTGCACTTTCAAGTCCGACTCGGTGTTTTCAGATTGTCAACTAATCGTGACAAAGATTTGTTTTTCTCAATCGAAAAAATCGAAATCTTTATTCCAGTTGATTAAAAGCGTCGTCGTAACTTTTCTAATTATTTTTGCTGTATTCAGATATTTTCAGCTAAGCTTTTAACATGTTCTAAAACATTAATCAACCTTAAACATATTCAAAAACTAGAGGTATTATATGAGTTCGATATACGTTTTCACACCAAAGTGCGAAGTCCAATTTCTCATGTTTTACTTGCTGTGCAAAACACGCATCAGCGAGCGCTCTTATTCATCGACAACAGACAATTTATTGGATTTTTACACAAACAAAACAAAACAAAACAAACAAAACTAAGCAGCATCTACAGACATAAATCTATCGTCACTTATTGGGCCTAAACGTTGCTATATCCAAACATATCCAACTACTTTTTTTCCCGTGTTATGGAAAAGCTGTTAACCTTCTTCATAGGTGAAATTTAGGTTAGAGTAATGTAAACTTCTTGTAAAAGAAGCAGCGGAACTCAACTTGGTCAGCAATATAAAGCGGGACATACCTAAATTCGACACTGTGTTCACTCAAACTGGAGCAACTTACGACGAAAATACTTAAGCAATATTCCAACAGCCATAAAAGCATTGAGTTGTGGGCCAAAAGCTAAACGAGTTCCGAAATTTCGGACGCCATTTCCCCTGCGCGACATCCGCGAAAATCCTCGCAGCAATGTACGCGCGTGTGCCCCAGGCGATGGCGCAATTTGTTCTAAAAATAGAAAAATTGTCCCATATCATGGAGCCAACCCCAATGCTAGAAATGGCGTGCGCTTACGGTCTCCGTCCCTGATTATGGCTCCTGATTCAACTTAAGAGGCATGGAAAGCCTTGGCGGTTTTTGATTTTCGGTGTTCATGAACAAAGCCCTGGCAGGATTCCCATATAAAAAGAGGACGGGGCAGCTGGTCAAAAATTTTTAAAAGAACTTCTAGCTTGCTAAGGTCCTGTTTTGTGGGCGTGGGTTGATTTTTTTTTTTTTGAGCTTGCTGAGAGGTACCAATTCAAATAAAGCAACACATTTACTGACACTCATAACTTTTAATAGCGATAAAGACGATTGCTTCAAATACCTTCTGCTCGTTAAGTTGAACGTCGAATATCTCCACAGAGCAGACATGATTGACGTCTAGAGGAGATAGAACAGACTTGAGTGAAGAACGTGCTGACTCGTATGACTTTTTGAAGCGGCGACGATGAAAGTCTTCTTTGCTTAGCTTGAAACAACCTAAGCAAAGAGGAGTTTCATGATACGAGAGCACGTCACCGATTCAAAGAGCCTTTACTGAATTACAAGATGAGCCAAAAATTTCCCTTCGTCTGCTTCGTCGCCGCTTCAAACGGTCATATGAGTCAACACGTTCTTCAGTTAAGTCTGTTCTATCTCCTGTCACTTTTTCTTTCATCTCAATACTCTAAATGCTCTCGCTGTGGACCCTTGAGACTGAACACCCTAAGAGCTACCAAATCTGCTTTTTTTGAATCTGTAAAAGATACAACGAACACCCCCGTGCTTTATATATGAGGTTCTCCCCGGGCCCGGGGAAAAAGTCGAGAAGTTCCAGTTCGTTGTCGGGTCAACACCCTGTCGGTACCATCACGATACGTCATGTTAATTTTCACCAGAAGTCCACCGACGTCCGAAGGCATACGGCCCCGTGATTTTGATTATTACTATATAAGCAAACTATATCTGCTCTTTATTCACGAGTTTTTTCAACACCCCGCTAAGCTGAACCGGTAAATCACAGAATTACAAAAGTAGATTAAGTTGGAATTCTCTTTGGTGGCCATGTGATCGATAAAGATTAGCAGAGTTAATCGCTACTGGCGTTGTTGTTTTATGCTCTGGATGTGGAAATAAGAGATTTAATCCTCGTACCCATACCTTTTTTCTCACTTCAGAGGGCGAATAATAAGAAGATGCGTAGCCATTATTGACTGAACAAAAGGTAGCTTCTTTCAAATCGAAATTTATTGGGAAATGGTAAGGTTCCTGTTTTGAGATAATCCAAAACAGTACTTAGGATTAGCCTCTTCCAAAAGGGCGGGGAGCGCGCTTTTTTTATTTTTTTCGCGCGCCGTTTATCTCGCTGCGCCCAACTAACTGAACGCCCGGAAGAGGCTAACTTAGGATAAAAGTAACAAACAAACTGCGGTTATAAACATAACGAGAAAACGCACGCATGTTGGAGCATACGAAGCGTCAAGTACATAAAGAAAGTTTTTACAACATGCGTTGTCTCGTTATGTTTATAACCGCGGCAGTTTGCTTCTTTTTTTTACTCAAGTTGGAATGGCCGAAGAATAAGAGTACTTAGGATCTAGGCCAGCTGGATCTAGGCACCTTAAAAATGATAAGCTTTCATGGGAATAAAGATCAAAGTGTTTACAAATAAACCAGGGAATTTACCTCAAAGAGAAAAATTAATTAAGTCAGCAAGACGCTCCTAAACTAGACAAAAATTGTATATTTCTTTCATCTCTGTTTCTTTTGCGTTCTCTCTTTTGCAACTTAAGACAACAGAACCACAACCAGCGCCTTCCCCCAAAGAAAAGTGAATAAATACGTGGATAAGTTTAAAAAAAAGTACTGAATAAATTATTCATGAAATGAAATAAATAAACGAAAAAATGAATCAGCAAACAAACCAATTTCGAAAAAAAGTCGAGTTAAATTATTGAAGGAGTTCAGTCACGTTATTTTGAGTTATGTTGCCCTTATGTTGTCAACGTAAAAAAATAATCTTGAAAGAGGGTCCTACAGCAGCGGTATTCTCGTGAGTCGCGATTAGCTGATTTAAGTTCTCGTGAAAAGTTAATTTAGGAAATTACTCTTCGTGATTCATGATCTGAAGGTTTTGCGTGATCCATGAAGAGCCTGAATTATTAACCGATGTTCGTGATTTTACCAGTCTAAGTGATTTTGAGACGCAAGTCCTCCGAATGGTTAGAGTTGTCTATCGAGAGTGACTTAGGTATGCGATTTGCAATATGGAGCCTTGACTTAACCATTCACGATTTTGCGTTCTGAAAGCACTGTTTCTTGTGTGAGAACAGGTTATTAAAAGAATATCTTACTTGCTTATTTTCGTGATTCGGAAAAATGCAACTTTTATATCCGTGATCCACGATTCTCTATTTTTTTTTTGTTCGTGAACCGGCCAGAGACTCCCCCTGTATGACCCTCTTAGAAATTGAAGAAAATCTGAAAATAATCTTACACTAAAGAAATGTCAATCAACCGGCCATAAAAGAACAAAGATGGTTAAGAAGACTAAGACTAACACGAATGACAAACGACGAACTCGAAAAATCCAGGCTAAATTATTCAGGATCAGACCAGGAGCCCTTTTAAAGGGCTTTTGCTCCTGACAGAAGTTGGTAAAATGTATGGAATCCCCGCTAGTTAT
>CM042752.1:3615355-3626082 GCA_022496165.2 Catalaphyllia jardinei
GCCTCTGGTTTCCAAACGAAGCACGCTATTGAGCTATAAAATTGTAAACCGATATAGATATTCCGCCTCTTATGCCTGATGAGGATTAAAACTTTGGTGGATCTTTAATTAGTGATGACGTCACATGAAAACGATCTATTGCTTCACGATTGCGTGACAGTACAATCCAATTGCTGGGGTCGACTCATACATTAGTTTTTTTATCTTAAATGTACAATAATTCGCTATATGGGTTTCATTCTGGAGAAGACACATACCTCTGTTACAAGAAGATAACGAGAGAATATCGTTTAGTTCGAGATTTTAACTTTATTACGCGTTACGAAGTTTCTCAGAGCGTTTTACTTAGGTGTACTCGAACAGATACATTCGTAAACAACGGAAACATATTCTCTAACCTTTCTGCTCTTGTTGCTCAGACGTTATGTGTTCGTGCTGGGATCCTACTTGGTTCACGATCACGTCTAAAAATACGATGACGCTTCTGAAGATGCTTTTTATCAAGGTGAAGAGTCGATAGCCCCGGTTGATAGCTAGCTCCTTTGGAATATTAAATATGATTCTTGATGAATTCACTCCAAACGTTCGCTCGCGTAAATTTTTGATCTCTCGTAAGCCTTGCAGACCGACCCTTTCCTCTGCACCTTCAGTCCTCTCCTGCAATGAAATTTTTGAACATCATGATTTTGAAACTTTTTAGAAGTGACTCAACATCGGTTTATTTCAGTTAAACAAAACGACGATCCGAGGTATTAAGGGGTTTTTTCGAGATATTTAGAAAAAAAATTGTGCTGTTTGGAAAAAAAAAGGAATTTCCAGAAAGATAGTTAGTTTGGCGAATTTACGTTATATTTGTGGAAAAAAAACATTTGGTGCGGACACGTGCGGGGACCGGACACGAGCGTGTGTTGAGGGGTACCAGCACTACCGTGATTCTGGTAATACTGATATTATTTCTATTTTTCTCCTCTGATTGTTACAGATCATGGAGAGGCTAGAGATCATTATCACGGTACTTCTACTCTGCCTGGTAGCACTAGGTGTGTACGTGGCCACTTCATGGACACTTGCCTGGAAGAAGAAGAAGGAGGATGAAGGAGGCCGTGTGGAGGTCCCGTACAAATATCTAGAGGAGGAAGCTGAAAATGCACGGAAAAAAGTCGCCACGGCTTATGCACAAGAGACTATGCCAAAAATTACCATCACTCCTGTACAACCACGGCCGGACTTCCCTAGGGTACGAGATATGAGTCGCTGCTAACGAGCACGGACTGAATAATAGGGGGGAAGGTTGGAGTGATGCGAACTCGCAGTGAAGCCATGTGTGTATTCTCGCTCGCGCGCACTGCTCCCACTCCCTCCCTATTATTACTCGAGCGCTTACTACGCAGTCCACTGACTTCAGACTGAGCACTTACTGGCCCTCTGTCTGTCCGTCTGTCTGATCAAGATACAGACAACAAACGGACGGGTGGGTGTCTTGACAGTTCTATAGACGAGCCAGATGACTGCCCCTCTGTCTGTCTAATCGATCAACAAATTTACGGACTGACTGACTGAATTAATGACTGCCTTACTGATTGACTGTCCGACCGGCTGACTGACTGACTGAATTAATGACTGACTTACTGATTGACTGTCCGACCGGCCGACTCACCCGCCCTCACCCACTTACCCATCAATTAACCCAATGACTGATCATCTATCGGACTGACCGCTTGACAAAGGCAAACTTACTGGCCGATTGACTCTCCAACCGATAGACCCAACAGACGTCACACACGCCCCTCATTTAACCCATAGACTGATCTTCTATTGGACTGATCGCCAGACAGACAGACAGACAGAAAGACAGACCGAGAGACCTTCTAACTGATTGACTAAGATACCGACGAACCGCTAGCGACTAGTATGAATGGCGGACTAAACGACTCTCCAACTTTTTGTCTCCTAGGAAACTGTATTCTCAGGTTTTCAGGCTCTACGGTTTATAAGATCTTTACTTTTTCGTTGTAGAGTTTACTGTCTTCAGACGAATTATTTTCCGATGAGGAGGAAGAAGAGTCCTACAGCGATGATCATCTAGACTTAGGAAGACTTTATTTTGCTCTTAGATACGATCAACACCGGTAAGACAATATTTCAACTCTCCTTAATGAGTGGGTCCTCTACATTCCTTCAAATGTCACTGCTGAGAATTTGGTGGGAGATCTAAACAATACCTTCAAGCTTATGATGATTCTCTTTATTTTCCTCTCCTATCAACTTGGTTATATGTAATGATTGCAAGGAGAAATTAATTGTCGATCATGAGGTCGCGTCCCGCTCTGACCACTAAGCTGGAGTTGTTTCTCGGTAGACCCTGGTTCAACTCCTTGGTCATATTTGTAAATTGGCCAACTGGTCTGCTTCTCGCCAGTTGGGGTTTTTTAGCCTGTTAGTGTATATTTGAAATATTTGTTTCTCTCAGTCTGAAACATTCTTCTAATTTCGAATACAGAGTTGAATGTTATTCTTCGCATGGTTTGCCTCTTCGCACGATCAGTCTTTGAGAGTTGCGTGACGATTCAGATAACGTCATTTTGCAACTGGACTTCAAAGGACAGGGAAAAAAATAAAAGGAAAAAAGAATAGATGATATTAAGTGGCCAAGAGAAGATACGAAATTTCTCCGGCTTCAAGTTTCGAAAAATCTTTCGGTAGTGAGCGCAGCCAACAAGTGAAATTCTTTTTTAACACGAGAAGAGAATTCCTTATCTCCAAGCGGAGGTGTAATATTTTATTTCTTTTACGATAAACGCCAATGAAATGACAAACCATTTCACTTTCGCTCAAAAAGTCACAGTTTGTACTGTAACCATCGCAACGGTGAACTTTTTTACATGTGAAGATAACATGTTATTTTCACATCTGAAGATATTATGTTTTCGCGCGAAAGAACACCTGGTATTTCATTGGTGTTTTATATAGAAAAGGTGCTCTGTCTCTCTCTACGCGGAGCGAACGATCAAACTCATTAGTGTTTATACAGAAAAGGTGTTCTATCAGTGACTACGCGGAAGCGAACGATCAAACTATGGAACTCTAACGATCCCCAGGGACCTCACATAAAGTTTTCTATTTCTGTAGCTCCATGTTGATTGTGCGACTGATCAGAGCTGAGGACATTCCAATGGAGCGAGAAGCATCGAGTACTTACGTTGATGTTCATCTCCTTCCACTGAATCTACAGAGCCATACGTTTGAACCCTTCGACACCACGATCAATGTCACTTTCAGGTATGATATAAAAAGAGGATTTTGCTGACGTCCCAGGGGAGGGGAACTTCCAGGAATTCGGAAATTAGGTTTGGGCGTGCGGCCCGCTTCCAAAAGCCTTTACCCTATTTAGGACCAAAATCTGCAGTTTTCCGTACCATATTTATGAATTAGTTCCCTAGCATCTTAAAGTAATTGTGAAGAGTTTTTGTTAATGGTTTTGTTAATAGTGATGAAAAAGTACCTTCCTCTAGTGAAAACCATACCCTACTTGAGACCAAAATGACCATAATTTCATTAAATTCACTCTTTGCATTTTCTCTAATTAGCATACGGAAAGTATCATGCCAGATACAAAAAGAAGATAATTTCTATTGTAGATATAAATTGAGTCTAAACATTTAAAAAGCTTGTGAACGTTGAACAGACTTACTAACTGAAAGCTGTGTTGGTAGCTCCTGGTTTTGGCTTTAAAAATTGCAAAAGAACTTGGTGGTAAAAGCGCTAATAACCCACTCCAGTTCTTTGTAAAATTTTAAGCCCGCTTAACGCGAAAAATAATTATGACATTAGGCTTTAAGTTCGTGTGGCGATCATCATGTCATTGACATTGACATCCAGTTTTGAGAGCTGATATTTTTGTAGTTTGGTGAGAAACTGAATGGCTTATTCTAAGAACACCAGGGTTCTATTGTCAGCCGTCGTTTAAGAAGAAAAACTTGTCAGGAATAAATAGAGGATATTACACGGTGGAGAGAAGATATAAACATAAAATTCATATCTTCGAGCCAACTTGTAATGTTCTTTTTATTATATGGAAACTTTTATTCTAAACAACAAACGCGACGCGAGAAACCAATTCAACAAAAGCAAAAGGCGGGAATGGTGACGTCATTGAACGATACGACACTCACAAAGGTGACATACGGAAAATACGCCACTCGGCTCCCGGATGAAGTGGCGTATGGAATCTACGAGTGTTTTAGTTCCCAGTGAAATACTCTCATCCATATGGTAATTTTATTTATTTCACAGGGAAGTATACGAGTTTCCGCTGTCCCAGTCAGACTTAGGACAACAGACGCTCAATCTGCACATCTGTCGCTATGACAGCTATTCCCGTCGGACTTCTATTGGTGATGTGTTTTTAGCTCTGGCTGAATTAAGCGCACAAGGAATTGATTATACACGAGAAGTCTTTCTCTGTCGAAATATCATCAGCCATCAAGAGGTGGGAATTTTCTTCCTCTGTGGTTATCCCATAACAGCGTTCTCTAATTTTTTAAAGAACAACCCATGCGATAGGTTTTAAGAAAAAAGTTACAGCTAAACTAGTTTTATCCTGCACTTGGCGCCGGTGTCAATTTTTCCGCGCGTGTAGGACTGCTTTCCTTTTTCCCGCGCTAGGTACCTGCTGCACTTGAAGTTCTGATTGGTCCAATGAATTTGTTCCATTTGCTGTGATTGGCCAGCTGTAATTGTTTTTTATATATTTTCAAATAGATCTATCGTACACTGGGCAGAAGGAAACGTCTGCGTCCTGTCGATGAAGAGGAACAAGAGGAGAGTGAAATGAAACCCGAATCAGAACCGAAAGAAAAAAAGGTGGGACAGATCTCATTTAGTAACCTTCCATTCCCTAACTCCACGGCCCTCCTTCATATTTCATCTTATTCCTTGTTTTCATGTGACGTCATCATTTTCCAAAATTAAAAATTAGCAATCCTACTGACGTTTCAGTGCTATCAGATATAAGACCTTATCAAAACTTGACGTTTTACGACGTTTAAGCTCGACAGGTGTCCTCATTTTCTTATAGAGGACATTTGAATTTCCAAGTTCATGCGTTGCGTGACATTAAATGGCGGCCTGAGAAGGATCTCACGTAGGTCAAAAGAGCAGTTATCGCCTACGTTTTTGGTAACTGAACAGTCCTTGTACTAGAAGAAGTATTACTTTCAATGTCTGAGAACTCTAGAGTAATAATTTTTCGTTTCAATAACAAAACTCAATGACAGAGGTTTCTGTTGCGTAACGGACGCCATGTTGGTTCCCCCTCGGAAGGGCACCCACATGGCGTCTCCATACAATGCTCTATAAATTTAGGCGAAACTGTTTACCAAATAACGCGGCAATGAAAAACCGCACAGACCTAAATCTATCAATTATCTATCATATACCTGATTCTTGACTTAATTCATTGAATGGTTACGATTTTTATTTTCGATGCAAACCACCAATTGCTTGCATACTTAAACACTTCCATTAGGCCTTTTGGTACTTCCAATTTCATGGAATTCCTAGCTATTGATAATTCGTACTCTTTAATTCTGCATCTCTTTCAGGCTCCAAAAACAGTGAGTTCTCAGCGGATGTGGGATGTTCTCCGCAGAGCTGTGAGGTCAGGTTCATATAAAGGAGAGTATTTGCCTTCTGAGTCTGCCATGTACTGGGAATCCATATTCTCACCCGGGGCGTCCAGTGTGGAGGGACAGAGGTTTCTATCAGCGTCCACCAGCCCCGTCAAATCCCCTGATTTTGACTATTTCTCTGGCCCAGGCCCTCCACCTGAACACCACGATGAAACCAGCGAAGAGGAAGAGGTGGAAGAAAGGGAGGATTTCCCTACGGAGGAATCTGAGTTTGATTCTTCCGCCAATGAACAAGAGAGCGACAGACCCAAGGAAAGGTCTCAGTCTCCTCCGATCAAGACTGTGCAGCTCTCCCCAGCTCCCGAGGAGTACTATCGAATCGTGCCTATCACCCCTTATAAGGAAAAAGGAGAAGTTCCCGAGCCCTCATCCTCCTGGAAACTTCCACATACATATACATCACGTGATCGTGATGTAGTGCAGACTCTTTCCCAGGCATACAAGGAACCTCGGGTTGTGCCTTTCGCAAGCGTTTCCCAATTCGAGCCCGGCGCCGGGCCAGCTAAAAAAGTTTCGTTTAACCCGCCTCCGGTTCAAACCGGAAGTGACGTCAGAGAGCGTAGGTCGGCACAGTCAAAGATATCAAAACAGAAAAAGGTGGGCGATACAAAGAGGACGCCATCTAAAGGAAGAAGAAAAACTATTGCATCCAAAGAGAGAAAGAAAATGTCTCCAAGAAAAGAACCTGATGGTGAGCCCGCGGAGAAGATGGTCAGCTCAGTAAAAGGGAAAGCCAGGTACTCGCCCTCAAAG
Source organism: Catalaphyllia jardinei (assembly GCA_022496165.2). Lineage (NCBI taxonomy): Eukaryota > Metazoa > Cnidaria > Anthozoa > Scleractinia > Caryophylliidae > Catalaphyllia > Catalaphyllia jardinei. The sequence goes on from CM042752.1 coordinate 3,621,799, forward strand.
TTTCGGGGTAAATCATCACTAAAGGGTCACAAAATAGCTTTTCGACGAAAAGAACGAGGACCTTCCGAAGGTTTATTGATCGAATCGTCCGAGGAAGAGTTACTGGTGGAGGCTCCTTCAAGATTAACAGAGGATGTTGCCACTGGAAGTAGACAAAGAAACTTCCCCTCAATCTCCACCGGAGACTACCGTACTCCACCGTTAACTCCTTTAAAAGACTTTTATTCAATTACCCGATCGCAGTCGGATCCGAGCGTAGATGTCGAACACTTCCGAAGTTTAGGCGAATTGTCTTCGGCATCCCGACTGACTCGTTCGCTGTTGGAAGTACGTGGTGACAGGACAACGGATGAAGAAGAACAGTGAAAATTACTGAAAAAAAACATAAGATTCAATCGATATAGAGAAATGATATTTTTATGAAAATCAAATTTGAAGGTACTCTTGAGTGCAAATTCGAAAGTTCACAAATTCATGGAATTCGATTTTGTTAAGCCTTCAGTCTGAGAAAAAAACGAATTATGTTTTAGCCTTATTATAGCATTCTTCCAGTCTAAGATTGGGCAAGGAGAGCATGTAGAAATCTGGGACTAGCTGCTCTTTAGCTAGGTTAAGCTTTATCACCAGATGAAGAGAAAAAACTGACAAAATGCTAATATTGATACTTTCCAAACGAGTTTCCAGATGTAATTCTTGGAAATAGGAAAAAAATCATTGCCGTATAGGAAATGTAATTCTTTGAAATGAGAAAAAATTCACTCAAAGTGACTAGGAAATAACAATATAATAATTCGAATATAGCTTCATCGATAGAAATTGACTATGTATATTAAAGATATATTCAAAATAAACCTATACACAGAGGTACAAAAGGCTTGTTACAGTTGCGTGATTTTAGCGATCAGACTTGCGTTCCTCACGTTTCTAACGTTTCCTGCTTTTCTCACGTTTCTCACATTTCTAACGTTTCAAATGTTAAGGCGATCAGACTTGCGTTCCTCACGTTTCTAACGTTTCCTGCTTTTCTCACGTTTCTCACATTTCTAACGTTTCAAATATTAAGGCAGTGATTGAGCTTGAAGTCTTCAAGTTCTAGTCTATTTATTCCGTCTCTACAACCAAAACTAAATTTAAAATGCTGGGGCTGAGTTATCATTTTTGTGCCTTAGGTATAGTGGTTAGGCTAGCCTGATGTTTTGAGCTGATGATGAGTCGATTCGCCTGTTGCGGCGAGAAATAAAACGGTAAAGATAAGACCAGTCGGCCACGCATTTCATGGGTTGTAGTCCAAGGCAATTCCAGTTAAAGCCTGAACTTTTTCTTGCTTTATTTTCATAACTGTCGAAGACGTGTACATAACTTTGACGCTCTTGACGGTCTTTTCGTGGTCTTTTTTTCGTTAAACAACGGTTTGATTTAAATGCTAGTCGTGTTGATTTGGCGACACGGGCATAGCCGTCGGTGCACGAACCAAGAGTCGGAAGAAGCGAAGCGAGCCGGCGACTTTTCTCGACGACTCTGCTCCTGCCGAACGCGGGAGAGCCGGTTATTGATTTCTTTATCTTTGACCAGTCAGACATAACTGACACAAACACGGGCGCACAATGAAACAACCTGCAAAACTTCACCAGTCGTGGAGGCCGGTTGATGTTTTGATCTTGGCCAAACATTCAATAAAACTCTTGAGTTTCTGGGAGACCAATTATTAGCATTGATCTCTTTCGGAGTTTAATTATCAATCAACCATCATGAAATCCAGTGAAGAGAGGATCAACCGAACAGAATGAACGAGTATGGTCCGGAAAGAAGCCTGTTTCACCAAAGGTACGTGTTATTATTTAGTCGGCCAGACTAACTGGTTATGTCTAGCAATAAACTTGACAAATGTCTGCAACGCTCAGAGAAATAAGAATTTGCTGGCTAGCTGGTAAACTAACAAAAAAGCAAACCAACAAGTTCGAGATTATCTTTGGTGTAACTGTTCCAAACACCAATCCTTTCGACAGCTAATAATTACATGTAACCAGGAGCCATAATCAGGGACGGAGACCGTAAGTCTTGGGATCCGCGCGGACCCATGATATGGGACAATTTTTCTATTTTTAGAACAAATTGCGCCATCACGACGTCAAATTTCCGCGCTGATCCACGCACGCGTCTTAGGCTCCGGCGTGGATGTTGTCACGTTGCGTGATTAAATGGTGAGAGTTGCGAGATTCTCTTGCCGAGTTCACAGCTATGTCAGGGAATAAGGCAGAGAAGAAGAACCAGGGCTCTTCTATGTACCTTTATTCTCTGATTTAATGGCAAAGGAGTGTTTTTCAGGGTCGAGAATTTCTTTAATTTTGCGCTGTGAATGAACAAAATCCGCTCACCGTCCAGTTATACGCGTAAACTTTTATGTTTGTTCTGTAGAGAAAAGTTCTGCAAGAAAACTGTTTACTCCGGTATCGAGTTAATTTGTTGCTTTATCATAACCAAAACTGTTTCTTGTTGTTTCTGCCCGTTTGGCTGCTTTGCGAAAGTTTTTGAAAGTCCGACGCGTACGAGCAGCTCATTTGCATAGTGCACCGCGTGCACTTTCAAGTCCGACTCGGTGTTTTCAGATTGTCAACTAATCGTGACAAAGATTTGTTTCGTTGTCTTTTGTGCTGAGATGCTACAACAATTTTCACCAACGTTCGCTAAAAAGCTACTAACATCATGTGTGTTTCTTTCACATGGTGAAACTTTACACTGCGAAAATAAAAAAGGCAAGGAGTTTTGTCTCAATCGAAAAAATCGAAATCTTTATTCCAGTTGATTAAAAGCGTCGTCGTAACTTTTCTAATTATTTTTGCTGTATTCAGATATTTTCAGCTAAGCTTTTAACATGTTCTAAAACATTAATCAACCTTAAACATATTCAAAAACTAGAGGTATTATATGAGTTCGATATACGTTTTCACACCAAAGTGCGAAGTCCAATTTCTCATGTTTTACTTGCTGTGCAAAACACGCATCAGCGAGCGCTCTTATTCATCGACAACAGACAATTTATTGGATTTTTACACAAACAAAACAAAACAAAACAAACAAAACTAAGCAGCATCTACAGACATAAATCTATCGTCACTTATTGGGCCTAAACGTTGCTATATCCAAACATATCCAACTACTTTTTTTCCCGTGTTATGGAAAAGCTGTTAACCTTCTTCATAGGTGAAATTTAGGTTAGAGTAATGTAAACTTCTTGTAAAAGAAGCAGCGGAACTCAACTTGGTCAGCAATATAAAGCGGGACATACCTAAATTCGACACTGTGTTCACTCAAACTGGAGCAACTTACGACGAAAATACTTAAGCAATATTCCAACAGCCATAAAAGCATTGAGTTGTGGGCCAAAAGCTAAACGAGTTCCGAAATTTCGGACGCCATTTCCCCTGCGCGACATCCGCGAAAATCCTCGCAGCAATGTACGCGCGTGTGCCCCAGGCGATGGCGCAATTTGTTCTAAAAATAGAAAAATTGTCCCATATCATGGAGCCAACCCCAATGCTAGAAATGGCGTGCGCTTACGGTCTCCGTCCCTGATTATGGCTCCTGATTCAACTTAAGAGGCATGGAAAGCCTTGGCGGTTTTTGATTTTCGGTGTTCATGAACAAAGCCCTGGCAGGATTCCCATATAAAAAGAGGACGGGGCAGCTGGTCAAAAATTTTTAAAAGAACTTCTAGCTTGCTAAGGTCCTGTTTTGTGGGCGTGGGTTGATTTTTTTTTTTTTGAGCTTGCTGAGAGGTACCAATTCAAATAAAGCAACACATTTACTGACACTCATAACTTTTAATAGCGATAAAGACGATTGCTTCAAATACCTTCTGCTCGTTAAGTTGAACGTCGAATATCTCCACAGAGCAGACATGATTGACGTCTAGAGGAGATAGAACAGACTTGAGTGAAGAACGTGCTGACTCGTATGACTTTTTGAAGCGGCGACGATGAAAGTCTTCTTTGCTTAGCTTGAAACAACCTAAGCAAAGAGGAGTTTCATGATACGAGAGCACGTCACCGATTCAAAGAGCCTTTACTGAATTACAAGATGAGCCAAAAATTTCCCTTCGTCTGCTTCGTCGCCGCTTCAAACGGTCATATGAGTCAACACGTTCTTCAGTTAAGTCTGTTCTATCTCCTGTCACTTTTTCTTTCATCTCAATACTCTAAATGCTCTCGCTGTGGACCCTTGAGACTGAACACCCTAAGAGCTACCAAATCTGCTTTTTTTGAATCTGTAAAAGATACAACGAAC